>PVLC010007839.1:0-17728 GCA_004027655.1 Graphiurus murinus | reverse complement strand
CTCTCTGGGCGAGGGGTGGAGGCTCTTAAAGCCGCGCAGAGACTAAGCCACGAGGCGTCTCATACAGCTCTCACCTGGGCTGGCCACAAGCCGGGCGTGCTGGTGCATGCGCTCTGGCGTGGGGCAGCCCCAGAATGTTTTCCACCTGCAGCTGCTTCTGGCACTCTGCCAGGTGCCATCTAGAGGCGAGGTCTAGCCGGCCGGACTAGGCCCCCGACACTTTTTATTTTTTATATTTGAAGCAGTGTCTCCCTAAGTTGCTGAGGGTCTGAATTGCTGAGACTGGCCTTAAATCTGTAATTTCCTTGTCTCAGCCTCACAGGTCTTGTGATTACAGATGTGCGCTGTTGAGCCTGGCTATAGAATGTTCTAGTACAACTTAATATAGCATATTTTAATAAGGATAGTAAGTTTTAGTATAGTTAATTCAGTATATCTTCATAAGAGGGTCTAGTATTCCCTTTAGTACTTTTCTTTTTTTTAGTGTTATCCTATGTTTTGAGGTTTACATTTTCTATGTGACACTTAATGCCCATTTATTTGACTTCATTATCAAAAGGCTTATTGATATTTTTATGGGGATTATACTAAGCCTATAAATTATCTATGGTAGGACTGGCATCTTTATGATGTTTAGTTGTCCTGTACAATTACAGGGGATATTTTTACCTTTGTTTAGGTCTATGTTTGTCTTTCAGAAATGTTGCAGAGTTTTCCTCACATTTCTTGCTATATTTATTCTTAGTTTGATCTTTGTTGTAGTGAAAAATAATATTTTCTCTATCATTATATTCTCTGAATGATTATCATTTTTACATATGAATGTAATTGGGTTTTTTTGTTTTGTTTTTTGCGGTACTGGGGGTACTGGGGATTGAACTCGGGGGCATTCTACCTCTGAGCTATACCCCCAGCCCTATTTTTTATTCTTTATTTTGAAACAGGGTCTCACTAAGTTGCGGAGTGTCTCACTAGGTAGCTGAGGCTGGCTCCGAACCGGGATCCTCCGGTCTCCGCCTCCCAAATGCTGGGATTACAAGTGTGCACCACCACGCTCGGCTGTAATTGGTTTTTTATTAAATTTATATTTTGCTGCTTTATGAAATGCTTTTATTGTTTGTGTTAATTTTGCTGTGGATTCCCATGTAGGAACCTCTGATAATTTCCCTCTTTTTTCTATTTTTTTACTATTTGGTTTTTCTTGTTTAATTCAATTGGTTCATGCTGTTAGTAAATTATTAATTCTATTAGAGAGCATAGACTATTTTATTTTACTTTCATGAGTTTATTTTATTTTTTTGTTACTGAGGATTGAACTCAGGACCTTCGGCCATTGAGCTACCAGCCATATTGTTTTTGTTATTTTGAAACAGAGTCTTTCTGAATTACAGCTTGCTGATCCTCTTATCTTGGCCTCTCAAATACTGAAATTACAGGTGTCTGCTACCATGCCAGGCTTTCTTGAGTAATATTGACAGAAATGAATGTTTGGTTTTATCAAAGGCATTTTCAGAGTCATGGAGATCATCATATCATTTTATATTTAAGCCTATTCATATAGAACATTATATGCATGAATTTCCTAATAGTGAATCAGCATTTCTTTTCTGAAATAAACCCTACTTTTTGCGTATAATTTTCTCAGTGTGGTGTTGAATAAGCCCTTTGTTAATATTTTATTTAGAACTTTTACATCATTATTTATGTGATACTTCAAAAAAAAAAAAAAAACCCTCAGGTTTTCAGGTTTGTTCTCTGTTATTTATTGTCTTTATCAGGTTTAGCTATCAATGTTAATGTTAAGAAAAATTTCTCTCATTTTCAAAATATTGGGATTATATGATTTTTGGATCTGGTAGAAATCCTCTTGAAATAATCTGAGTTTCATGCTTTGTTTGTGGGGTGGTTACCTGATAACTTGTTTTCCCCAAAGAAGTAGATCTACTTGCAAAAGGCTCTAATCAAATGATCTTTCACAAACCATGATTCTATAGAGAATTGCCTATTTTTCTAAATTTTAAAATGTACTGAGATATCTGTAGAGGAGTCTTAAGATTTGAAAAAATTCTACTATTTTTATAACTATGTTCTTGTCATGTACTTTCGTATATTTGTACTTTTTTCCTGTTGTTTTTGATAAAGAAATCTATTTTAATTTTTTAATCCAGGGTTTTGTTTAATTAAATGTTCTTTTATTAATCTTTCAGTGTCTGTTTCATCTTTATTTTCTTATTCTGCTTTTTAATACATGTACCTTTATTGGTGCATTGTAGCCTCACATCATAATGCAGTTCAGTTATTCTGCTTTTTAAGTTTGTTTCTTTTTTAGTTTCATTAGAAATTTAATTAATTGATTTTTATTGATTTAAATTGTTCAAAAATATATTTTTTTCTCATTACTGCTTTAAATGTAACATCATAGATTCTGATATGTAATGTTATCATTGCCATTGTTTCTTAGAAATTCTGCAATATCCTTAAAAGACAGTGGGAAATTAGAATTATATTGTGATTGGGTGAGTAATGGGGTATCTGAAAAGACGAAATAGCTCGTTTTGAGTGTTGCCAGAAGATAACTTCAGTGACAACTTCTATTTACTGCTGTGCTTACCATGTTCCTGTCACTGAGCTGATTGGTGTACCTACGTTATCTCACTTACGCCATATAACAAGGCTTGAGGCACATATTATTTCCCCCTTTTCAGAAGAATGGCTTAATGGAATTTATATAATTTGCTCAAGGCTCCCTAATAGGTGAGCAGTTGTTATTCATATTTGAACCCATTTCTGACTCCAATGCCTATGGCTGGCACTTAGGCAATAATATTATGAGGTCATAGAGGTATTGAGCAATATGGCACAATCAGGGAATGTTAGCAGCACAGGATCTGGGGTCAAGTTAGCATCTAAGAGTGGCATCATTTCTGGCTTGGAAAAACACAGTGTTCATTGAGGTACTATTAACTTGAGAAGGAAAACATGAGGCAAAGCTGGTTTATATAAAATGATAGTTAAATTTAATGCACCTGTTGAACATCTAAATGGATCTGTGTGGTAATAAGGTAAGTAGATAGATCTGAGATCTGCAGAGCAATTTGTGCTGGATATGTGAATTTGGCTGTCATTATCTTAGAAGTGGTAATTTGATATAATGGTTTTTGAAAGTGGTAACTTGGAATACTGTGTATAGTGAAATCAGAAGGTATAAGAAAATAAAGCTCAAGTTTTTAATGGAGAATGAGATTGAAAAGGAAACAAAGAAAAAAACAGTCAAATTGTTAGGAAGAAAGCTTGGAGATCCTGGTGTCATGGGTACCCACCAATGGAGTTTTCAAGAGAAGTGGAGAGTCTTGCTAAGTTGTTGAGGCTGGGCTAGAGTCTGTGATCCTCTTGTTTCAGCCTCCCAACACTGGAATTATAACTGTTCACCATCATCCCTGGCTCCAACTTTTTCTTTTCTTTCTCTTTCTCCTTTTCTTCTTCTTTCTCCCTTAATGTATTCTACTCACTTTCTTCCTTTTATCCCTAATGTGATATACTTGACCATTTCATGTTACAGGATGAGAATTTGACTTAGAATAATATATGTTCTTCTGAATTACGGCTATAAATATGAGTGACATAAAAAGTAAAATATCCAGGTGTTAGAATGATATTACTGAGGCTTTTGAATCCAGGATTATAGCCACAATATCCTTTATACCCTTAAATAAGTAATCCAATAAATCTTTAAAATAGTAATGAAAATAATAGCACTATTGTGCCAAACATTTTATATAGTTTAGCCAATTTAAAGTCCCATTAGCTACTCTCTACCCATTTTATATGTACGGAAACTAAAACACAGGTAACTTACTTGCTCATTGTTGTACATCTGGTACGGCAATGTGGTTCCAGAATCTCTTTTCCTAACCACAAGGCTGTATTCCTTCTCACTGTGCTATACTAATTTTCAGACCTTTGAAAGTTCACTAGTAATATTTTTGTTATAAATTATGATTAATAAATATAAGTTGGAATATTTTAACATTTTAGAAAATTCTCTCACCGTGCATAATAGTGATTGTTTCAGAAAACAATTGTTTCAGAAAAAACATCTGAAAAATATATACCAAGTACAAACACATATTGTAATTTTAGTTTCTATATTTGAGATAAAAAATCAAAATGTCTATTTGTGAAGCTAGAATCTCTTAATTATAGTATCCCCAAAATATAGTATTATTGCATAATAAAAGTACATGTAAGGTAATTAAATAATATCTTAAAGTACCAATTAGAACTAAATATGTTCTTTAGTTTATTAATACCTAATGGCCTTATAAATGTCTTTCTAGGGAAAAATGCAATTTCCATTGTGAGCTGCCTTCCAGAATTTATGATAGAACTTCACTGACGTTGCTACTGATGCCAATGTGGAATAAAGGTCTTTATAATTTAGAAGGTCAACACATATAAATGAGTTACTGCTAAGAATTACTTCCCTTAAATTTTAAAACACATTTTACAATTTTTGTGAATTTTTGAAAGAGCATTTAAAAATTAAGTAATATAAACATAGTGTGTTGATTAGACCCTTATCAATATTTTTGTCCCTTTTTATACTGGCAATTGGCTTTGCTTTTATGACCTTTTGATTTGAAACCTAATCACAAGATCATGATGGGTTGTTGTTAAACTAATTGCAAAATTATATTTCAATGTTATTTGTCTATAGAAACAATCCAGCAAACTAAAATTGACTTTAGTTTGGAAAATCTTTTGTTCATTACAAAAGAAGAACTCAATACAAAGACAGTTGGACTGTTGTGTCACAGTAGCTCTCTTTGTAGAGTGATGACTGTTTAGTTGATTGACTTCCCCATGGGGTCATAAAGTCATTGAGTATAGGAGTGCATCTGCCTTGCTCACTGTTACCTCCCACCACCCCTACCCACAAATATATGGACATTTTTGAACTAAGTGAATGAAAATATATGTGAATATTTTGAGTCAGATATGCAGTACTTATGACAGTGTGTTAGTATATAAACACTTAGGCATATATAATTGTTTTGTTTGCCAGGGTCTTACATGGAAATGCCATTTAGAAACATCACTTTTAGTGTTCAGATAATGGTTTCTGAGGAATAGTCACAAAATCTTCATTTTCAATCTCCTTGCTTTTATCTTTCACCCCTTCCCTTTCCCTCTGTCTACTCACAGCTTGGCCTTTCTCTGTGTTCTTTAATAATCCCATCCTTTGTTGTTCTTTAGTATCAGGAGTGCATCTTTCATCAGTTTCTCCTGAGATTGTTCTGGACCATGAGCACTCGTCTCCTTCAGTTGGCTGCCTCTCTCCTGATGCCATCATTTCATCACCAGAGAATGTCCATGCAGACAGCGATATCATGAGTCAAACTGTTCCTAAAGCACAGGTAAAGCTAGCACATTGTAATACGATGTGTGCATACCTAAAAAATTGCATACTGATTTAGTTGATGCTTTCATGATTTTTAATTTATTTTTAAAAGAAATATTTCTACAGTAGATACTCTAATTTTGAAGCAAATACTTACAAAAAAAGGATAATTTGATTATTTTATGGCACAATTTTTGTGGAATGCATTTAAGTAGTTTTAGTTTTCAAAATATGGTTTGAGTATCTCACTTATTAAAACTAACTTAGCTTTGCATTTCAAATCTTGATGTTTAAATGGGGAAACAATTAAAAAAAGAATGATTATCTTTTCAGGGGATTTCAATATGTTTTTGGATATTAGAGCATCTATTTCAGTTTGGGGGTATAAACTAAAATAGTCATAGAGTCTGTTCATTCCTATATTTATTGAACTAGGCATACTAGGAACTGGGATTGGATTTCCAAGTGTTATACACAATTTTAGGTAACCTGACAGTTTTGCTAGAACATGATGATCAATTAAAGTTGACTGATAAATTTCAAATTCTGATTTACAATTTAAAATGTAAAATTCTAGGTGTGTAAATTTAAGAAGTGATATCAAGTGTGTTATACTTAATTGTACATTTTCACATATGAGAAACAGTTTTAAGTTTTTTAATGCATTCTAGCAAAACAATAAATGCTGTAGACTGTAAAGTCTTCTGTTGAATTACTTAAAGAAGGAATTAATTTTGGAATCTTTGCTATAACCATTTCCAATGTGGTTTCTAATTCATATTCTCTCTCTCTCTCTCTCATCTGGTTTAGATTCAGCAATCAACACACACTCATCTAGATATCTCACTTTTTCCATTGAGCTTAACTGATGAGACAAGTAATGGAACAGTTGGTATTGTAGATGATTCTGAGAACTCTGCAGCCCAAGTATCAAACATACAGCTCCAGCAAAAAATTTCAAGCCTAGAGATCAAACTCAAGGTGTCTGAAGAAGAAAAACAGAGAATTAAAAAGGTACATTTGCATTTTCCTATGAAATAGAAGTTTGAATTATACATACTGGAAATTTGATATATCTAAAACTAACTCATCACAGGAAAAAGGTATTATTTTCTTTCTCTCTTGAGTGTAAGTTTGTGTGTGTGTGTGTGTGTGTGTGTGTGTGTGTGTGTGTGTGTGTGTGTATGTTACTGGAGATGGAACCCAGGGACATTCTACCTCTGAGCTACACCCCAAGCCCTATTTTATTATTTTTGAAACACGGTCTCACTATGTTGGGTCTCACTAAGTTACTGAGGCTGCCCACGAATGTGCAATCCTTTTGTCATAGCCTGTCAAGTACTGGGATTACAATTGTGTGCCACCACACCCAACTTAGATGTAGTTTGAATCAGTCATATTAGCTTTTCAGTTGAAAAAGCCTTTGATAAGAAATCTACAGTCTTGAATCCATGGATTCCACATTCATAGGTTCTCTATCTATGAAATGAACTAAACACATAACATAAATATTCATGGGATTGTGATAGGTTTTGTGTACTAAACATGTGTAGAACTTTTTTTGTCATCTTTTCAGAAACAATAGAGTAGAGCAATTATTTTTATCACATTTGCATTGCATTAGGTATTACAGGTAATCTAGAGATGATTTAAAGTATATGGGAGGCCAGGTTTGGTGAGACATACCTGTAATTCTGGTACTTGGGAGGCTAAGACAGAAGGATCACAGGTTCAAGACCAGCCTCAGTAACTTAGCGAGGCCTTCAGCAACTAAGTGAGACCCTGTTTCAAAGTAAAAAAAAAAAAAAAAAAAAAATTACTTATTTATGCACTCATCTCTCTTCCTTACAAATATATATATTTCTTAGCAAATTTTTATAATTTTTTTTCTTTTGTGGTACTGAAAATTGAACTCAGGGGCATTCAACCTCTGAGCTATAAACTCAGCTCAATTTTATTTTTATTTTGTAATAGAGTCTCCCTATATTACCACATGCTTGCCTTGAATCTGCAATTTTCCTATCTCAGCCTAAAACTACTGGGATTACAGGTGTGACCCACCTTGCCTAGCTTAGAAAATTTATATAGAGAAATTAGTTGAGATGATCTTATTCATTTATTAAATAATTTTATTGTTATATCAGTGTTGGGTGTTGGGCTAGAAATTAGAGTTGCGTGTACAATTTATACTATTTGTTAGGCTTTAAACCATACTTTGGTGAATTCATTCCCTGATACAAAAATATATTTTATATCATTAATGTTACAAAGTTTGTGTTTGGATTTTTCTTTTAGGATGTAGAATCATTGATGGAAAAGCATAGTGTCTTAGAAAAAGGCTTCTTAAAAGAGAAAGAGCAAGAGGCCATTTCTTTTCAAGATAGATACAGAGAACTTCAGGTAAGCCTCATGGATTTAAAATTTGAAATGTACACTTATTTTCATCTGTTTTTACTAATTTTTCTTTTTCTAAAGTTTTATTGGTGCATTGTAGTCTCACATCATAATGTAGTTCGGAGTGATAGGGACATACGTGTATGCACATAGAACTTGATGAGCTTCCCCTGGACTCTTTCCCCACTCCCTTCCCTTCTCCATACATGCTACTGAGATTGGCATTGATGATTTCGTATATGTATACAATGTCAATGGAAGTGTTTAGTCCATTAGTTCTCCCTCATCCCCACTCTTGCCCTCCCTTGGACCCACTCTGTTGCTCCACTGGGGTTTCTCTTTCTCTTATATCCTGATTACTCCTTAGCTTCCATAGATGAGATAAAACATATGACCCCTCACTTACCATAATGTTCTCTAGGCCTATCCATTTTCTTGCAAATGACACAATTTTGTTCTTTATTGCTGGGTAGAATTCCATTGTCTGTATACCTCATAATTTTGTAATCCATTCTGTTGATGGATACCTAGACTGGTTCCATGATTTGACTATTGTGAATTGTGCTGCTATAAACATGGATATGCTTGTGTCACTGTAATATTCTGATTTCAGTCACTTTGGAAAAATAACCAGGAGTAGTAGAGCTGGATCATATGGTGGTTCAATTCCCAGTTTTCTGAGGAGCCTCCACACTGATCTCCATAGTGGCTGCACTAATTTGCAATTCCGCTAACCATGTATAAAATCCTGTTTCCCCACATCCTCACCAGCATTTATTGTTTTTATTCTTAATGATTGTCATTCTAATTGGGTTTAGATGGAATCTCAGTGTAGTATGGATTTGCATCTCCCTGATTACTAATGATGTTAACTATTTTTCATATACTCATTGGTTATTTGTATTTCTTTTTTAGTTCAATTGCTCATTTCTTGATTGGTTTATTTCCTTTTAGTGGTAAGTCTTTAAGTTCTTTGTATATTCTAGATGTTAGTCTTCTATCAGAAGAATAGCTGGCAAAGATCTTCACCCATTCTATAAGATCTCTTTTTAGATTTTTTTTTACAATAATTGGTACATTGTCATCATACATCTTTGTTAGGTACAATCTGATAAAGGTATATATGCACATATTTATCATTTAACCCCATCCCCAATTCCCACCCCACTCCCTTGCCCTCCCTCCTTCTCAAGTTCAGTTTAGTGATTGATCTTGACATACTTGTGAAAGTACATCATGTGCATTAGGGTGTCCCCCTCTACCCCCCAGTTAATTCAACTTCTTTGCTCATCTAGGGTTTTTCCTTTTTCATCTAGAGACCCTCTTATGCCCCATCTTCTCCTTAGCGTCCGCATATCAGGGAGAACATACGCTTTTTTACTCTTTGTGATGGACTAATCTCACTTTACATAATGTTTTCCAGTTGCACCCATTTCCCTGCAAATAACATGATTTTGTTCTTCTTTATGGCTGAGTAAAATTCCATTGTGTACATACCCCGTAGTTTTGTAATCCATTCATCTGTCAATGGACATCTTAGCTGATTCCATAGTTTGGCAATTGTGAATTGTGCAGCTATAAACATAGATACACATGCATCGGTCAGATAGTTTGGTTTCCATTCTTTTGGGTAGATACCCAGAAGTGGTATTGCTGGATCATATGGTAGGTTCATTCTCATTCGTCTGAGGATCCTCCATACTGTTTTCCAAAGTGGTTGCACTAATTTGCAATCCCACCAACAATGTATTAGAGTTCCCACTTCTCCACACCCTCACCAGCATTTGTTATTGTTTGTGTTTTTAATGATTTCCATTCTGACTGGGGTTAGGTAAAATCTGAGATTAGTTTTTATTTGCATGTCTCTGATTGCTAATGTTGTTGAACAGTTTTTCATACATTTATTGGCCATTTGTATTTCTTCTTTTGAGAAGTGTCTGTGTAGTTCAATTGCCCGTTTTTTTTTTTTTTTTTTGGTGAGTTTCTTGAGTTCTCAATGTATTCTAGATATTAATTCTCTACTGGTGGTGTAGCTGGCAAAAATCTTCTCCCATTCAGTCAGCTCTCTGTCGAAGTTCTTTTGCTGCACAGAAGCTCTTCAGTTTTATGCAATTCCACGTATTGATCCTCCTTTTAATTTCTTGTTCCTTTGGGGTCTTGTTGAGGAAGTTTTTACTCATGCCTGTGTGTTGGAGTGTTGGTTTTATGCCCTCTTCAAGTAGCTGCAAGGTCTCTGGCCTGATTTCCAGGTCCTTGATCCATCTTGAATAGACTCTTGTGCAGGGTGAGAAAGTGGGGTTTATTTCCATATTTCTGAATACGGATAAAATACTTAGGAATAAACCCAACCAAGGAGGTAAAAACCCTCTACAAGGAAAATAATAAGACATTGTAAAAAAATTGAAGAAGATCTTAGAAGATGGAAGTACTTCCATGCTCTTGGATAGATAGAATAAATAACATCAAAATGGCCATTCTTCCAAAAGTAATCTACATATTCAATGCAATACCCATTAAATTGCCAAGGTCATTTTTCACAAATGTAGAAAAATCAGTTCTTAAGTTTATTTGAAACAAAAGCCAGAATAGGCAATCTAATTCTCATCAATAAGTATCATGTAAGAGGTATCACAATACCTGACTTCAAACTATACTATAGAGCCATAGTAATAAAAACAGCATGGTATGGCACAAAAGCAGACATATAGACCAATGGGGCAGAATAGAAGATTCAGAAACAAATCCACAAACTTACAGCGAATTGATTTTTTTTTTTTTTTTTTTTGGTACTGGGGATTGAACTCAGGGGCATTCCACCTCCGAGCTATACCCCCAGCCCTATTTTTTAATTCTTTATTTTGAAACCGAGTCTCACTAAGTTGCGGAGTGCCTCACTAGGAAGCTGAGGCTGGCTGCGAACCTGGATCCTCCGGTCTCAGCCTCCTGAATGCTGGGATTACAAGCGTGCGCCACCACGCCCGGCTGCCAATTGATTTTTGACAAAGTGGCAAAATTTACACTGGAAAAAAGATGGCCTTTTCAACAAATGGTGTTGGCAAAACTGGTTATGCATATGCAGAAAAATGGAAACAAACTACCATTTCATAAGAATGGCTTCTAACTAACTTATTAGTATATCTCATATTTTTAAATATTTTTCTTTATTTTGGATACTACAGAGATTCAGGCACTAAAACTTTTTGTATTTCATTAATGTCCAGAAATAGTTAGATGACCTATATAAAAATATGGATTGCCATATTGTATAATAAATATATAGTATCAATAAATATATTGATTCTCAAATATCTGACAAATGTCTGGCAGACTATAAATCTAAGTAAAACATATCCACTATTTAATAACTCACTTTTTGGCCAGTGTTGGAGGAGCTCTTACCAAAATTTTGATTGACCAGAAAAAGAATAATTAATAAATGGATTGTTTGTAAAACCTTCTAGCACACATTTTTTTATAGCATTAAATATTTCAGAGAATTGTAACAGTTTTATTTTATTGGATGTGGCTTAATTACCAGGATAGGTAGAGAATTGTGAATATGCTATAACAGGAGGAAATAAGGAATGTTGAAAGTGCTACAGCACAATGGGGTGTGTGCTGCCTCCTTCTTTCCTGTTCTGTCCAGGGTGTGTAGCTCAATCAGAGGAAGAACAGTGAGTCATGATGTCTTTTCAGAGATAGCTATTTAAAGGACTTTTCTAAAACTTAAATAAAGAACTCCTCATCTTAGTACAGTTTAGATTACAATCTGTAGTCTTCTTTCTGTGACTCTCATAGCAAGTGGGTCAGCACCTTTGATAAGCACTAAGGAAAACTGGCAGCTTATGATAGCACATGTCATAATGCTGCCACATTGAAAACATAAACAGACACAACTGGTTATTAAATGATCATACCTGATAGTTGCCAGTACTGGTCACTATGGCTAGCTTGGGGATTCTCCATGTAAAGTTAAAATACTGGGCCTGTTATTTCCAATTTATTTTCTATTGAAATGTGCCCTGGTTACAGTGACTTAATTATTTTTCTTGAATTTATTTAAAAGAAGCACCACCTATGCTATTATAAGAAAATAGTGTTCTGAAGGACCTTAAATTTAGTTAATAAATGCATTTATGAAGATTCACATGTCCTCTTGCTAATTTCACATATTATATTACTTAATTATTAATAGATATTATTCCCAATATTTTTATGCACTATTTTAAATTGAGTATTAGTCAAGCGTTGGACAGTTGGCCCTTGGCTAGAGACTGCAGTAGTAATCATGCTTCATGGCATTTTGTTAAGGATAGATCAGATTGTTTGCTTAATACCACTGAAAGTGTTGCTTAATGACCTGGTAAGTGGGGAATTAACCAGTCCTGCCACAGGTAAATGAAAATGTAGTTTGTAGTTTTACATAGAAGTATAGAATGTTGAAGGAAATACATACTAAGGATAGTTTGAAGACATCTTATTCATTCACCTATTTTTAGTATAATTAGTACTCTGAAAAGAAGAACATGAAGGTAGAATAAAGATTGTATGTTTTGATTGTCTCATATCTTTCTTTTGGTACTCTAATTTACATTGGATTAGGTATGGGGAAATGAATAAATTTCATTTGTTTAGAAACCCATCTTCATAGTCCTTATAAAGATAGAGTCATTATGCTGGGAAGATCATTGTGAGATACATCCACTTAGTTTCTGTCTTGTCCTGAAACTTATTGAATAATTGAATTACTAAATCGATGGGTTAAGTATTAAGATTTGGGAGACCTTTTGTCAATATATAATAGATCAGTAAGCATTGCCACAGTAAGCATTGACATTGATTAAAACATACCAAAAGCACAAGCAACTCAAAGGAAGATCAATATATGGGATTGCATTAAACTGAAGAGCTTTTGTGCAGCAAAGGAAACTATCAAGAGCTTCAACAGAGAGCCCACAGAGTGGGAGAAAATTTTTGCCAGCTACTCTTCTGATAAAGGTCTAATATCTAAGTTATACAGAGAACTCAAGAAAATCACAGCTAAGAAAACAACCCAATCAAAAAGTGGGCAAATGATCTAAATAGACCCTTAACAAAGAAGAAATACAAATGGCCAATGAATGTATGAGGAAATGTTCTACATCATTAGCAATCAGAGACATGCAAATCAAAACTACCTTGAGATTTCACCTAACTCCAATCGGACTGGCAATCATAATAAACAGGAACAACAACGAATGCTGGTGAGGGTATGGAGAAGTAGGAACTCTAATACATTGTTGGTGGGATTGCAAATTAGTGCAACCACTTTGGAAAACAGTATGGAACGATACTCAGACGAATGGGAATAAACCTACCATATGATCCAGCAATACCACGTCTGGGTATCTATACAAAAGAATGGAAACCAAACTATCAGACCAACACATGTGTATCTATGTTTATAGCTGCACAATTCACAATTGCCAAACTATGGAACCAGCCAAGATGTCCATCGACAGATGAATGGATTACAAAACTATGGGATATGTACACAATGGAATTTTACTCAGCCATAAAGAAGAACAAAATCATGTTATTTGCAGGGAAATGGATGCAACTGGAAAACATTATGTAAAGTGAGATTAGTCAATCACAAAGAGTAAAAAAGCATATGTTCTCCCTAATATGCGGAAGCTAGGGAGAAGATGAGGCATAAGAGGGTCTCCAAATGAAAAAGGAGACACCCTAGATAAGCAAAGAAGTTGACTTAACTGAAGGGGATGGACACGGGGCAGGGGTGGCGCACCCTTATGCACATGATGTACTTTCACAAATATATCAAGGTCAAGGTCAATCACTAAACTGAACTTGAGAAGGAAGGAGGGCGAGAAGTGAGAAATGTGTGCATATATGCCTTTATCAGATTGTACCTAACAAAAATGTATGATTACAATGCACCGATTATTATAAAAAATTTAAAAAATATATAAAAAAATCATTTCTGTATAGACTAGAAAAAATTATTCGAAACAAACTGGTAGAACTTGAGGGCATTTTACTTGGTTTGTCAGTGGTACAGTATTAAAAAAGAGACTTTAAGCTGAGCGTGGTGGTACACACTTGTTATCCTAGTTCTTAGGAGGCTGAGACAGGAGGATCGCATGTTCGAGGCCAGCCTCAGCTACTTAGTGAGGCCCTCTGCAACTTAGACTGTGTTTCAAAATAAAGAATAAAAAATAGGGCTGAGGGTGTATTTCAGAGGTAAAATGCCCCATGATTTCCATCCCTAGTATTTCCCCCCCCCACACACACAAAGAAGACTTTAAGGTCAAAGTAATAAACTTTAAAATATTGCTTTATGTAGTAGTTTTCACTAACTTGTTTCATCGGTTTTGTTTCACTGACTTGACTTCCTTTAAATTTTAAAACAATGGTTTTCAATCCTGGTTCACATTAAAACCTCTGGGAAAGTTTTAAAACATGCTGAACTGTGGCATTCTGCCAGTTAAAAATGTGTTTAAGTGTTTCAAATATTAAAATGTACCTAATGTACCTAGTCAATAAAGTTCTGTAGTAGAAAGCCCGTTCCTCAGCCAGTGGTCTCTTCACCTGGTTCCTGTTCCTCTACACAGATTTAGTTTTATCCTTGCATTGGGCAGGAGATATTTATACCCTCCTCTCCCTACCTTTTTATACAGATGGTAGGAAATATACTTATATTCACTTAAGAATTTTTCTTGGCGTCCTTTCCATAGTGGTTCATAAAGATTCCTTATTCTTTTTTCACTCCATGGGTATCTGTAATATTAACTATTTTCTTTTATTATAAAGCATTATCAAAAATATATATAAAGTCAAATATCAATCTAATTGTTTTTCCTATTTCTAGCTGTTTAACTTCCAGAATTTGACTAGACTATGTCCTAGTTTTGATTATTCTGCGTTGATTACCTTAGTTTAACATTATATTCTTTTAATATTTATATCATTTTTTTTAATTGATGCATTGTAATCATACATCTTTCTTAGGTACAAGCTGGTAAAGGCATACATGCACTCATTTCTCATTTAGCTCTTCCCCAATTGCTACCCCACTCCCTCTCCTTCCCTCTTTCTCAAGTTCAGTTTAGTGATTGACTTTGATATGTTCATGAAAGTACATCATGTGCATTAGGGTGTCCCCCTTCCCTCCATCACCTTCTGTTAAGTCAAATTCTTTGCTCATATAAGGTTTCTCCTTCTTCATCAGGAGTCCCTCTTATGTCCTATTTTCTCCCTAGCTTTCACATATTAAGGAGAGCATACGATTTTTTACTTTTTGTGACTAATCTCACTTAACATAATGTTTTCCAGTTCCATCCATTTCTCTACAAATAACATGATTTTATTCTTCTTTATGGCTGAGTAAAATTCCATTGTGTACATATCCCATAGTTTGTAATCCATTCATCTGTCCATGGCCATCTTGGCTGGTTCCATAGTTTGGCAATTGCAAATTGTACAGCTATAAACATAGATACACATGCATTGCATCGGTCTGATAGTTTGGTTTCCATTCTTTTGTATAGATACCCAGAAGTGGCATTGCTGGATCATATGGTAGGTTTATTCCCATTCGTCTGAGTATCCTCCATATTGTTTTCCAAAGTGATTCTACTAATTTGCAATCTCACCAGCAAGGTATTAGGGTTCCCACTTCTCTATACCCTTGCCAGCATTTGTTGTTGTTTGTGTTCTTGATGATTGTCATTCTGATTGGGGTTAGGTGAAATCTCAAGGAAGTTTTGATTTGCATCTCTCTGATTGCTAATGATGATGAACATTTCTTCATACATTTATTGGTCATTTGTATTTTTCCTTTTGTGAAGTGTTTATTTAGATCCTTTGCCCATTTTTTGATTGGATTATTTGTTTTCTTAGCTATTGAGTTTCTTGAGTTCTTTATATATCCTATATATTAGACCTCTATCAGAAGAGTAACTGGCAAAATTTTTCTCCCACTCTGTGGGCTCTCAGTTGAGGTTCATGATAGTTTGCTTTGCTGCACAGAAGTTCTTCAGTTTAATGCAATACCATGTAATGATCTTCCTTTGAGTTGCTTGTGCTTTTGGGGTCTTGTTGAGAAAGTTTTTACCTGTGCCTATGTGTTGAAGTGTTGGTCCTATGACCTCTTCAAGTAGCTGCAAGGTCTCTGGCCTGACTTCCAGGTCTCTGATCCACCTGGAATTGACTCTTGTGCAGGGTGAGAAAGTGGGGTTTATTTCCATTTTCCAGCATATGGTTAACCAGTTTTGCCAACACCATTTGTTAAAGAGGCTATCTTTTTTCCAGTGTATGTTTTTGACTCCTTTGTCAAAATTCAATTGACTGTAAGCGTGTCATGTGTTGCTGAATCTTCTATTCTGCTCCATTGGTCTATGTGTCTGATTTTGTACCAGTACTGTGCTGTTTTTAATACTGTGGCTTTGTAGTAGAGTTTGAAGTCAGGTATCGTGATACCTGGATGATTTACGTTTTATAAAATTTACAAATTAATTGACCATAGTGGGAATGTTTTCTTCCCTTTTATTACATTAGTCATAGTCCTAGAAATTAAAGTGTATGTTACTACTTTCTCAAATTCACAATGACAAACCTTTTTAAGACATACTATAAATTTAATAATAGATTTTTAGGGGAAAGAAAATATAAAATCTATATTTGAAGAATTCCTAACTTTAGAAATCTTAAATTATGTTAAAATAGGCATCATAAAATTAGTTCAGTAAGTTTTTCTATTCCAAATATTATCAACATATTTAGAATTTGTTAAATTGTTTAGACGTCTAAAATGTTTTAAGGGAAAAATTACAATTTTGGCAAGTTTAAACAAAGAAACTTCAAATATTTAGAAAATGAAGTTTTTTTTTCCTGTTTTTAAATTTAAAAATAGTTTCACCATTTAAATGCATTAGCCTCATTAGAAAGATTTCCTGTAGAAAAAATGTTAAGGCTAAAAAAAACAGATTGAGTCCAACTTAAATTACGTATCTAATTTCTCATAGCTTAATTATGCATAAAATCTTTCTAGCAAACATAATACTTTATATACTTAGTTTTTCTTTTTAAAAATTATGAATGATTCAGGGTTGTATGATAAAACTTTATAAACATTTTTTTTTGAAAAAAATAGCTGGGTGTGGTGGCGCACTCTTGATAATCTCAGTACTTGGGAGGCTGAGAAAGGAGGATCACAAGTTTGAGGCCAGCCTCAGCAATTTAGTGAGACCCTTAGCATCTTAGTGAGACCCTGTTTTAAAACAAAAGTTAAATAAGGCTGGAGGTGTAGTAGCTTGGATGTAGAATGCCTCTGAGTTCAATCCCTTCTACCAAAAAAATGGGGGGGGGGTGATAATGTATTACCTCTTTTGAACTGTGCTAATATAAATGTTAACATACGAAAACATTACAGAAATGCAATAGAATTGTAATTATGATACTTATTCTGACATTTATCTTTTACTTGTTTTATAAATAAGTAACTTTTAAAATTGTCTTTTTCATAATGTATAATTTTGCGAAATACATTTATAATGTTAAAGCCACTCTATATGCTATTTGGATGTCTGTATATACATTTATTACTCTAGAGTCTTTGTTTTATCTTTGCTAGATTGTAAGTCTCATTCAAGGATCATTCTTTTTTTTTTTTTGGCGGTACTGGGGATTGAACTCAGGGGCATTCTACCTCCGAGCTAGACCCCCAGCCCTATTTTTTATTCTTTATTTTGAAACCGAGTCTCACTAAGTTGTGGAGTGCCTCACTAGGTAGCTGAGGCTGGCCGCGAACCCGGATCCTCCGGTCACAGCCTCCCGAATGCTGGGATTACAAGCGTGCGCCACCACGCCCAGCAAGGATCATTCTTAAAGTGTGCATCTTTTTTCGTACTTAGTGTGATAGATAAGTGATAG
>PVLC010007838.1:0-61411 GCA_004027655.1 Graphiurus murinus | reverse complement strand
AGGTATACCAAGGTGACCTCTAAGGATATTCTACACACATGTATTCCCCTCTGCCTGCATCCCTAGTCCCAAAGGAAATGTCTTTTACAACTAAGAACTCGAGGGGCTGGCCAGTGAGATCATGTTTGAAGCCCTATTTCTTTTGTCATTTTGTTTCTTAACAGCTACAAATGTCCTTCTCACCCTCGACAACAACGTGGTGAATGGTTCCAGCCCTGCCATTCGCACTAACTACATTGGCCACAAGACAAAGGACCTGCAAGCCATTTGCGGCATCTCCTGTGACGAGCTGTCCAGCATGGTCCTAGAACTCAAGGGCCTGCGCACCATCGTGACCACGCTGCAGGACAGCATCCGCAAAGTGGTCAGTGGCTTGTGCTCCCAGCCTCCCATCACTCTCATCCTTGAATGTCCATCAGAGGTGGCCCCAAATGAGGCTAGACACTAATGATCATTCTCCCCCTTTTAGATGGAAGAGAACAAAGAGCTGGCCAATGAGCTGAGGAGGCCTCCACTTTGCTACCACAATGGGGTTCAGTACAGGAATAATGACGAATGGACTGTGGATAGCTGCACGGAGTGTCGCTGTCAGGTAAGGGATCATCACAAACTGAAATAAGAATTGATGACATGTGTTTGAAGCTGCAGTCTCTGGGGAAATACCCAGGTAGCCACGTAAGTTCTTTTTATATGCCATGGCCCGTTACCAAAGTTTTTTTTTTTTCTTTAAGATACAATTATGACATCTACAAATTCTCTAAGAGGGTTTATCAAAGTTTAATTATACCCCAAGCTAAGTATCTAAGAGAACAAATCTACTTAGACATCTGAATAATTTACCTGCTTTACTTCAAAGACCAAGTGTTGAATGTCAGGTAAATTAAACCTGCTTAGAACATTCCTCCCCACTCCCACCCCAATCCTGATTTGTATTCAGCTCTGGCATGGGGTTCTTTTATACAGGACTGATTGTTGTTCAAATCACTTAGCCCCACATTGTTAGGATGTCACTGTCTACCTAGCTCAGGTGGCACTGCCTGTTGGCATATATCCCCCATGCCAGGGGCAGGTGAGTTTGGGGTTTACCTGGGTCATCGAGCAAAGTAAAGCTGAAATACAAATCACAGATTACTGAGTTTGGGAGCCACATTCATTAAATGCCATTCTTCTCCAATACAATATATAAAGCCAGATCTACAGGTGAAGGAAAAATGCTTACAGGTCTTCTTTTCCCCCTAAGGATAAAATGTAAAATTTTAAAAGTCCCATCTGGTTTTTTTTTAGTTCAATTTCCAATGAAGATTTGACCCACAATGTTTGTTAATTCTCCTTATATAAATTATTCATGCTATAGCTGCCACACCTGGCTGAGTAGTAATGAAAAAGAAGTCTCCAAATAATGCAGTGACAAGTAACTAGCACTGGAACTCTAGGATACTGGTGGCCACAAATGCAAGAGAAACAGATCTATTAAAATATTTCCACTAGAGCATTTACAGCCCTGACCACATCATGGCTTGTAATAGAAATGTTACATTATGTAAACTTCTCCTTGCTAAATGTTCAGTAACCCATTTTCCTCTTGCTCTCTTACCCTGCAGAATTCAGTAACTATCTGCAAAAAGGTGTCCTGTCCCATAATGCCCTGCTCCAACGCCACAGTTCCTGATGGAGAATGCTGCCCACGGTGTTGGCGTAAGTTCCTACAGTGGCATAATGATTTTTTTCAATGACTAGGTCAGTTGTCATACATCCTGGACAGCTGGGCACAACACTGGACCCCACCCCCACCTCCACCATATGTTTTCATTTCATTTCTGCCTGCTGCAACTAGTTAACTCACAGCTTGTCTGTGAATACAGCCAGAAACATCCTTATAGCCAAGTCTTAATTCCCCATCTGGATTATGGTCTACGCAATAATAATCTCTGTTCACCAGAGAAATCAATAGGCTTATGGTGTGAGCATTGGACTGCAGTGATAGGAAGCTTAAGAGAATAATATTAATTTTGAGTTTCTGGGCACTAAAATAAATTAATCCTATGTTGTTCTATGGCACCATAGCTCTGATTTTTGTTGCTTGTATAAATCAATCACTTTGCTTAGATAATATTTCATGTAATTGGCACAAGTCATAAAAATGATTCATCACAACTAAGATAAGGAAGAAGACAGGAAAATAGCATTCCCCACCCCCACATGTCTATGTACACAAACCACAGCTCAGAATGACCAGTCTCATCCAGGAGTCACAGTAGCAATATTGCCCTGTAATGGTCACTGTTCAGCATGTACCTAAGGTGGAGGTTAAAGGGAACTGAGCTGGCTGGGGCCTAGCAGAGTTCTGAACTTGAATTAAGGATTGCTAGGAAAACTTCCAACTGATGGCAAAAGTAAACAAAACAAGTTCTCTGTCTCCTGATATGAATAGTTGTGATTGTAGTCATGGTGCCTGGGCAGATGGTAAACAAGCACATTCTCCTCTTGTGAAAATATGTGCAAAGAAGGCCCCACATGCTCGGGTGAGAGGAGCAACAAACTAACTAGCCTCATGGCCAAGTTGGAACCAGAGCCCAGCTGCCTTCAAGCTCATCTGTCACATGGTCCAGGGTTTTCATGACAGTCAAAAATTATTCCTATCAACTGCCCAAAATTCCAGCATTCTTGGAAAACTAACACTGGAAACACCTACCCAGATATCTTAACTCAGTAAAAGAAAACTCATTTGAAATGCTGAGAGAGGAGAAAAGAAGAAGCCATGTATAGGAGAACTATACATGGTAAGGAGGCTCAGCTGTATGCATCTATGCAGGGCATCCAAGTACCCCAAAGCTATACATGTAGTGACCTGGGTAAACCTCAGCCATTTGCCTAGAAATGTGTCACTTCTCATCCTGCTTAGCTGAAACTTTGTATCCTTTGATACTAAGTTCTGGAGATCTCATATATAGCACTAGGTCTATAGTTAATAATACTGATTGTATACTTGAAATTTGTTAAAAGTAGATCTCAAGTCACTACCAAAACATGGTGCTGTGTGAGATGTTGGATATGTTAATGAGTTTGTCAGTTATAATCGCCTTCAGAATGTATATGTATATCAAAATATCACATGCATTCACATGAATATAAATAATTTTAATTTTTAATCACACCTTAATAAAGCTAGGGGGATATATTGCTTGACACTTCCTGGCAAGTGAAGGGCCCATCTTAATCAGGTACTAAGTGACCTCTGCTATCCCTGCAGCCAGCGACTCTGCAGATGATGGCTGGTCTCCATGGTCTGAGTGGACCTCCTGCTCGGCGACGTGTGGCAATGGAATTCAGCAGCGTGGCCGCTCCTGCGACAGCCTCAACAACCGATGTGAGGGCTCCTCAGTCCAGACACGGACCTGTCACATTCAAGAGTGTGACAAGAGATGTAAGTATCTTGGCCACTTTAGGATGTGGAGCTCTGACCTGTCATTATTGTCATCACAAGGGCAGCTCCGCAGTAAGGAGCTGAAGAGTCCAAGTTCTAGAGTCTCTAGATCTGAATCTGAGTGCTCCTACTTATCTCTGCATCCTTGAGCACAACTCACCCTCCCTGGGGCTCTTTCCTCATCTGAAACTTTGGGAAAATAGTAGTACCTGGGAGGGTCATTTTGAGCATTTTAATTAGATAATGCATATAAAGCAATTAGCAGAAAGCTTGGCTCACCACGGCCACACATAAAGACAGCTAAGCATTTTCTGTCCTTTGACATTTGGACATATCACCAAGAACTCATTTCTCCTACACACTAGGTTTAGTTGCCATTGACTGTGAGCTGAAAATATGTCTGTATGCTCCTTAGGAGGGTTTCTATTTGGCCAGCACCATGTGTGACTATCTGCTTTGTACCTTAGTTAAACAGGATGGTGGCTGGAGCCACTGGTCCCCGTGGTCATCTTGTTCTGTGACATGTGGTGATGGCATGATCACAAGGATCCGGCTTTGCAATTCTCCCAGCCCCCAGATGAACGGGAAGCCATGTGAAGGAGAAGCTCGAGAGACCAAAGTCTGCAAGAAAGATGCCTGCCCCAGTAAGTGTGTGCCTAACCACAGGGCTACACATGAGCAGCTGCTCTGCCCAGCTGGTTGCCTGGTATCTGCAGACTCCAGTTCAATGGGTCATGGGAGGGGGATGGTTATTTACTAGAGAAACAAACAGAAGCAAAGTCCTGCGTGTTCAGCAGCTTCTTTTAATGAAAAACAGAAAGAAAACTATTTCAAACTCACCCCCCTCTTCCCAGACATTCTTTCCATGTGTTAGGGGAACAGAAGTTTCTCAGTCTTAGAAAAGTCTTAGATGACAGGTTAAGCCCTTGAAAACTGACCTTAACTTCTGCATGTGATTTTTTTTCTTACAGTCAATGGAGGATGGGGTCCTTGGTCACTGTGGGACATCTGTTCAGTCACCTGTGGAGGAGGAGTGCAGAAACGTAGCCGGCTCTGCAACAACCCCATGCCTCAGTTCGGAGGAAAAGACTGCATTGGTGATGCAACAGAAAACCAAGTCTGCAACAAGCAGGACTGTCCAATTGGTGAGCCATGCAGCCCAGGACAAAATCGCCCTAAGAGCTTTCTGTTTCACTGAATGCCACAGTCAGAATTCAAGGGTGTTCCTGCCTTGATTGCTCCTAAGTGGCTTGACTACTCTAAAATGCAGGTGGTCAGTATAATCTCAACAAGTTATCAGTAAGAGACCCTGCAGTATCTTTCATGGCGGTAACATCAGCCAATGCCATCTACTTACCTGTCTCTTTCACCTTGTCTCAGATGGCTGCCTGTCCAACCCCTGCTTTGCCGGTGCCAAGTGTACCAGCTATCCTGATGGCAGCTGGAAGTGTGGTGCTTGTCCCCCTGGCTACAGTGGAAATGGCATCCAGTGCAGAGATGTTGACGAGGTGAGGAACTTATAGCTCCAAGTCACTCCATCTAGACAGCATCTAACATCCCAGGTACTTCCTTAAGGCAGCATTTTCTAAACATTAAGCAAATTCTCATTGCCTCCATAGTGCAGAGAAGTGCCTGATGCCTGCTTCAACCACAATGGAGAGCACAGGTGCAAGAACACAGACCCCGGCTACAACTGTCTGCCCTGCCCACCACGCTTCACTGGCCCGCAGCCCTTCGGCCGGGGTGTGGAACATGCCATGGCCAACAAACAGGTACGGCAGACTAGACTAGTCAACCAGAGTAGAAGAGAGCGCCATCCCTGACCAAAATGACTAGCGGCAGATGGGGGGAGGAGGGATGTATTTTCATACCCTTCACAAAAATGAGAGGGGAATGAGTATGCCTTCTAGTTTTAGAAGCATGACTTAGTAGCCACCATATCTGACAATGCTGTGCTGAAAAGAAGTTGTGAGCAGATGGAACTGTAAATGCCTAGATGCTGAGCAATTTCCAGGAAACCAGATGTAAAGCAACATTTGCCTAAAGCCTGGGTACCCTGAAAGAGAATGGGGAAGGGCAGAAGTAACCTACACTCTTCCAAATGGGTCCTCTGTCCACTTGAAGATGAAAGGGATCTTGGCTCTCCTTGTTTCCATGGTATCTGGGGACCCTCAAAGGCTCCATGTTAATATCAAGATGGTGTACCCTCAGGTGTGCAAACCCCGCAACCCCTGCACAGATGGGACTCATGACTGCAACAGAAATGCTAAGTGCAACTACCTGGGCCACTACAGCGACCCCATGTACCGCTGTGAGTGCAAGCCTGGTTATGCTGGCAACGGCATCATCTGCGGGGAGGACACAGACCTTGATGGCTGGCCTAATGAGGACCTGGTGTGCGTGGCCAATGCAACTTACCACTGCAAAAAGGTGAGCTGGCTTCCCCCGCATGCTTCCCAAAAGAAGACCCATTTCCCTTGTCCAAAGAACTCACTTAAGGAATTTTAAAAGGCACTAATTCAGCTGGACGTGGTGGCACACGCTTGTAATCCCAGTACCTGGGAGACTGAGACAGGAGGATCGCAGGTTCATGGCCAGCCTCAGCTACTTAGTGAGGCCCTCCGCAACTTAATGAGACCCTGTTTCAAAATAAAGAATAAAAAATAGGGCTGGGGGTGTAGCTCAGAGGTAGAATGCCCTGGGTTCAATGCCCAGTACCAAAAGGGGGAGGCACTAATTCTCATTAATATTAAATCACAGGGTGTGAGAACACGAATGGGCAGGCTCATTTGCCAATTGTGTCCCACAGCAGTTCCATCAAAAATAAAACAAACAAACAAAAAAAACAAATGTTCACTACTTTACCAAATACATCTCTCTCTCAAGAAAATTCATCATTTTTTGTAGCCCTCCCATAAAAACACCATTAAAAATGCCATCAGAGAGCAACATTCCATTCTCTGTCTGTTGGGAACGTTTTGGTGTATGTGCTGAGCAAAGGGAATGGGAGCTGTAGCAATAATGTGTGTTTCTCTTTCCTAGGACAATTGCCCCAACCTCCCCAACTCAGGGCAGGAAGACTATGACAAGGATGGAATTGGCGATGCCTGTGATGACGACGATGACAATGACAAAATTCCAGACGATAGGGTAAAAACAAAATACTTTCCATTCCTCTTCATCTTTTCAACAATAGCCTGCAACACTTTAGGTAGGGAAGTGTTATGTAGGATATTGACACAAGGAAATTGATAAATAGGATAATTAGAAATCATTCATCATGTCTCAGTGTTTGAGGACATAGGGTGATTACCAAAAGAACTTTTATTCTTCATCTCCCCCAGTTGAGATAAATTGCAATGCATGAACAAATGACACTTTGTTCCCTGACTCATTTCAAATGTCATATCTAAATTACAGTAAGATTTACTTTGGGTATACTGAAATGCTGAGGTTATATTTTACATATCAACTTAGTTGGAACCAACAGGAATCCAGTTTTCATTCATTATGTCCTGTCTTTTAATTTCTGTAGTGATTATTTTACTTACACTGAGGACTCAATTAGTATATCCACTAAGTAGAAAATAATTATTGAAGATTCTTACAGTTTTATACAACTTATGCATGTGGTTGAGGCTGTAGCTAGTTTCACGGGCAATATTGTAAAGGCTCCATTTCTCCGTGTTGCAGGACAACTGTCCGTTCCACTACAACCCTGCCCAGTACGACTATGACAGAGATGACGTGGGAGACCGCTGTGACAACTGCCCCTACAACCACAACCCAGATCAGGCAGACACAGACAACAACGGGGAAGGAGATGCATGTGCTGCAGACATTGACGGAGACGGTAAGGTGCTCCCTGGCTCAGCAGGCCCATAGGTGACAGAAATGCGCATGGCTTCCACTTACTTGATGGCTGCTAGTATGTGGTTTGATTGAAGTATCTCCAGCTGGAGAGGTCAGCTCTTACACGTCTCCTGTTCCCTGCAGGTATCCTCAACGAACGAGACAACTGCCAGTATGTCTACAATGTCGACCAGAGAGACACTGATATGGATGGAGTTGGAGACCAGTGTGACAATTGTCCCTTGGAACACAACCCAGACCAGGTAGTGGACTCATTTCAGAGTCTTTCAGAAAGGTGTTGGAATTTCCTTTTCAGGGCCTTCAGACACTCTCATCATGGCTCTCAGGGTTCTCGAGCCAGTTGCAGTGTGTTTCTGTAAATTGTTTGTCTGATATGAGCTCTCTGCAAAGAGTCCCCTAGATCTCTAGTGTGGAAATCTGGTAAATTAAATCTTATCTCTGTAAGAAGATCCACTTGACTTACTCAGCATGATCCAGCATCATTAAGATACAAAACAAAGATCTGTGACCAACAACCCTACAATAGTATTAATTGTAGGTAAGACTAAAGGGAGGAAAATGCCCCAGAAGCAAAAGAAATAGCCACTTTCATGGCTAATTATCAATATAATCTAGCTGTAAGAAATTATCAACTAAAACTACTTCCAAAATCTAGAGATAGCTCCTATTTCTCTGTCATTCTCCAAAAGTATCTAACATTGTAAACAAATAATCCCTGCAAGGGAGTGCTATGAATAGACATTATTACACACAAATGGTTTCCTGTCTGAAAGTATTTATTTTTCGTGTGTAATTGCCTTCATTATTTTCTAGGAATAAAAGTTAAAAACTTTTTTTTTTCCATAAAATGCATTGTTCTGGATGTTTAGAAACTGGCTTTTTAAATAGTAGTATTTTTATAATATTAAGGAAATGAGAAAGCCAGCTTTCCTTTTTGAATATTTGTTCTTCTAAAGTTCTGTCAAGTTAGAAGCAACAAAGGTGAATGGCTTTGGGGCCATCATAGGAAGGCTTAAATGATCTCATCAATGACATTGAGGAGCATCAATTTTGAGTTGGGTTTTAGCATAAATTAAACTTCTTCAATGTCATTTAACCTCACTGGATAAAGTTTTGCTCAGGTTATAAAAAATTTGTAACAAATTACAAGTATCATGTAAAAACCTTAAAAGCAAAGAACATAAGTATTGGCAAGAAAAATTCTCATTTGTATATAAACAGTCCCAAAACATCCCATGCATATTGAATAATATTAAGTACGCAGAGAAAATCTGTTTTGAAAAAATTCAGTTTGACTTTTTCTGAGCCAATATGACAGTCTATATGGAATATACATATATATACATATATATACAAATACTATAAAAATAAAAATATACACAGACAATATGCAAAGAAAGTAGTGCCATGTTTGGGTGATTTCATGACCTAGAGAAGAAGTTGACATGTCAACAATTTTACAGTTTAAGCTTTCAATGGGAAATTACAACATGTACCCACACTTCATTTAGCATTAAGATACAAGCAGTTAACACTGCATTTTAGCCGTAGTGATTAAATAACTGTTAGAAAGTTTTATATTTAAAAATTTTTTAAATCCCTTCTCATTGTAATACAAAAAGAAAGAAAAACACTTTTAAAATTTAATTTCTGATATTAGTACCTTTCTGCAGTAGTACAGAAATAACCATGAAACCCACTGGCCATATCAAACATGGGAGAATTTCCCCTATTGGGGGGCATTCATGACATCTTTAACATTAGTAATTTATATTTTGATTTAACCCTCCATTTATGTCTCTCTTCCAGATGGATTCTGACTCAGACCGCATTGGGGATACCTGTGACAACAATCAGGACATTGATGAAGATGGCCACCAGAACAATCTGGACAACTGTCCCTATGTTCCCAATGCCAACCAGGCTGACCACGATAAAGATGGCAAGGGAGATGCCTGTGACCACGATGACGACAACGATGGCATTCCAGACGACAGGGACAACTGCAGACTGGTGCCTAATCCCGACCAGAAGGACTCTGATGGTGAGTGGGTGCAGCTGCTTTTTAAGAAAGTAACACCATGGCTGTCGGGATGGAGGAACTAAAAACACAGCTGAATGCATTTGAGAGGAGAAAGCAACTAAATGCCAGCTTTGACAGGATAATAAATTTCTGACACTGGTCATTACAGCACTCCAGAATTTCACTGAATCCTTGTCTCTCTGACCGTAGGTGATGGGCGAGGTGATGCTTGCAAAGATGACTTTGACCATGACAACGTGCCAGACATTGATGACATCTGTCCTGAGAATTTTGACATCAGTGAGACCGATTTCCGCCGATTCCAGATGATTCCTTTAGATCCCAAAGGGACATCTCAGAATGACCCTAACTGGGTTGTACGCCATCAGGGTAAAGAACTCGTACAGACTGTCAACTGTGATCCTGGACTTGCTGTAGGTGAGTAGTACATTCTTAGATCAACAGGCAAATGTATGCGTGAAGCAAATATAAAACCTGGCAGGTGGGCCTGTCCTGTGGTCACTGTGGATGTCTGGGAACATAAGAGAAAACCTTCTGAAGGCTACAGTTTTTAACCAGCTCTTGCCTTGTTTTGCAGGTTATGATGAGTTTAATGCTGTGGACTTCAGTGGCACCTTCTTCATCAACACCGAGAGGGATGATGACTATGCTGGATTTGTGTTTGGCTATCAGTCCAGCAGCCGCTTCTACGTTGTTATGTGGAAACAAGTCACCCAGTCGTACTGGGACACCAACCCCACGAGGGCTCAGGGATACTCAGGCCTTTCCGTGAAAGTTGTGAACTCCACCACAGGGCCTGGCGAACACCTGCGGAATGCCCTGTGGCACACGGGGAACACCCCTGGCCAGGTAAGAAGGAATGAGTTCTTGACAGGCACTGGGGACACTGTGCTTTGGCCAAGATTCCCAACAGAGAGTCTTAGATGTAAAGTTCCCAGCATCACGAGCTATAGCATTAAACTCTGCCTTAGAAAAATCATAATAGCTCATGAGAGGGGAGCTTGCTGTGACCAACAGTTACCCTTTAAGTCCAAAGTCCACTTCAGCCTTTTCAAACAAAAAACTCCTTTGCCTCTCTTTCTCACTGCTTTATATTCATTGACTAGTACACTACATATGAGAAGCCTTGGGAAAAATCCTACACTGCAGCTCTCTAATCTAGGTTAATGTGGTACCCTTCAAGCACTGCTTCCTACAAAATGAAATATAAATCTCCTCTTGGCAGAGCTATGTTTCAACCTTTTCTTTTCCTTTTCCTTCAGGTGCGCACCCTGTGGCATGACCCTCGTCACATAGGCTGGAAAGATTTCACTGCCTACAGATGGCGTCTCAGCCACAGGCCAAAGACAGGCTTCATTAGGTAAGATTGCACTGATTAAATTTCACCTGTAGTCACACTGGTAGGCAAAAAGGAGGAAAACAAAAAGTAGCAAAGTCACTGATGAGATTATTTTTATCCTCAGAGTGGTGATGTACGAAGGGAAGAAAATCATGGCTGACTCGGGACCCATTTATGACAAAACCTATGCCGGTGGTAGGCTAGGATTGTTTGTCTTCTCTCAAGAAATGGTGTTCTTCTCCGACATGAAATATGAATGTAGAGGTAAGAGCAACATTGCAGTGAATATACAACTGGCATCATTAATTCAGACTAATAAGGAGGATGACAACTGGAAGAGTCTGATTTAAAGACTATTTTAGACTGTTTTAGAGACTAGGGTTACTTATATTTTGCTTTGAGGACACAGTGCTCAAAATGAAATAATGCCTATGAACTGTGGCTAATGAAATCCTGAGTCCTTATTCACAGTATTAATTTGCTTAGCAGTCATGTGCTCTTCATACACACTGCATAGGTAAACTGCAGACAAGCTATATGTTTTAGACCTCATATGTTTTTATATCTTACACTCTGCTTACAATTCCATTCATGCCATCACAGCACAAGTTGTTTTTCATAGTCTTTCTCTGTACACAGAAGAGAAAAGAGCATTGCCCTCATAGTGGAGTGTTAATTTTCACTATTAGCATTAGTTTTTTCTCTATTTTTTTTTTCACTCAGTGATTACTTAGGCTCTTAATAAATATTTACTGAGCCAAGGCCTGGTGCCTACAAGATCAAAGGCATCAGGCATCAAGATCAAAGACATCAAGAATAAAGAAAGATGGTTGATAATACTCAAAAAATATTTAGCTTATAATTTTCAGTCTGCATTTTTAAAATAAAACTCCTAAACTTTTAACATTGAAGGCCTTAGAAGGCATAACACAAGTTCTAGAAGGCCATGCTGTGTCAGTCTCCTGGCCTCAGTTGTCGGCTAAGGAAATGAAATGTTAGTGTGTCTAAACAAATTTAAATAATGCTTTTATCACTATAAAAGTAGAGCTATCACTGGCTTGTTAATTTGTTCACTGATATTAAGATGATTGTGCCCTTATTATTTCATTTTCATTTATGTATATTTAATTATTTATTTCACAGATTCCTAATCATCAAACAGTTGATCAGAGTACTGATCATACCCATTGCTGGTGTTGTACCTCCTGGAACCAAGGGCTTGAGAAATCCCCAAAACACTTCTCCTTGCCTTCCTTTTTTTCTCTGCTTGCATCAGTGTGGACTCCCAGGACATGTGACCTGCCTCAAGAAAATGCAGTTTTCAAACACAGACTCAGAATTCTGCCTCCAATGAATGAGAAGACATCTTCCAAGAGTATAAACAATTCCTCTGTTTTGCTTTTGAGAAAGCAAAAGCATTTACTTGCTCTACTTGCTTCAGCTGGAACGGTGCCTGCCCCACTCTGCTTTGGTCACAGCGGGGCGCTCCTATGAGGCCATCTCTGAGCAGTGGACTCAGAAGCATTTTCAGGCATGTCAGAGAAGGGAGGACTCACTCAATTAGCAAACAAAACCAACCCTGCCATACTCCCTTGGGAACAGGGGGAACAAGCAGGGGCCAAAGCACTAAGGCGAGGGCGCATACCCAAAAGATGATTGTATGAAGAAGATATGGAGCAACTGTTACATGTCCGGTACTAAATCATTTTCAGGGGATTGAAAGACTATTGCTGGATTTCATGATGCTGACCAGTGTTAGCTGATTAACCCATGTGAATAGGCCCTTAAATAGAAGCAGGGAAGGGAGGGTAAGACCGGCTCTGGACTTCCTCCCCAAACCACGCCCTTTACATATCACCTGGAGTGGCCAGAATAGGCAGTCAAAAGTGGATGGCAGTGCTGGCTGCCTTCGCCTGGTCACGTTGAAATTGTTGGTTTATTCTGGATGTACCTTGTGCAGATGTAGCAGAAAATAGGAAAACCTACCATCTCAGTGAGCTCCAGCTGCCTCCCAAGGGGAGAGCAGCTGCGCTTATATTTTTATGGTTAGAAAGGCACAAAATTATTATCAACCTAACTAAAACATTCCTTTTCTCTCTCTCTCTTCCTGAATTACCATGGAGTTTTTCAGTTCTCTCTTTTGGACTATAGTTTCTTGGGGCTTGGGGTTTTTTTGTTCTTGTTTTTGTTTTTACAAATGCTTTACAGTGTAAAATATTTATTTTTTACCTATTCTAGAGGGTCTGTCTGAAGGATTATTCGTGGAACAGGAAGAAGCGTAAGGACTATCCATATGATCTTTGTTAGGAGTCTTCATGACTGTAAGATTGTAAATACAGATTATTTATTAACTCTGTTCTACCTGGAATTCAATTTCATATGGAAGGTGTTTGAGAGCAGGTAGCTGAGACTTATCAGCAAACTTCAAACTAGCACAGGGAATATCAGCACAGCAAGCTGTTTTTCCCTCTATGTTCAGAATGAATGATTTGGAATTCTTTTTCTTTTTTTTTTTTTTCTGTTTGTTTTGTCTTTTCACGTGGAATTAGTTGGTTGTGCATTTGCAAATGTTTTATATTGCAAAGAAATAAGGTCTTTAGTACTATTTTATCCCATCCTTGTGCCTATTTCCAGGGAGAAGATAAGCATATACACCTATTTTTTCATTTTTCCAAAAGAAAAAAATGAGAAAGGTGAAACTTATATACAAATATTACCTCATTTGTTGTGTGACTGAGTAAAGAATTTTGGGATCAAGCAGAAAGAGTTTAAGAGTCTTAAACTTAAAGCTACTGTAGTACCTAAAAAAAGTCAATGTTGTACATAGTATAAAAAATTCTTTGCAGAAAAGTATTCCCAGTAAGGAAATAGCATCGAAATGTTAAATACAATTTCTGAAAGTTATGTTTTTTCTATCATCTTGTATACCATTGCTTTATTTTTATAAATTATTTTCTCATTGCCATTGGAATAGATATCTCAGATTGTGTAGATATGCTATTTAAATAATTTATCAGGAAATACTGCCTGTAGAGTTAGTATTTCTATTTTTATATGTTTGCACACTGAATTGAAGAATTGTTGGTTTTGCTCTTTTTCTTGTATTGTTTTGATTTTTGCTTTTTACTCCCCAGTTTTTACTATTTGCCGACAACTTTTTCTAGAAATGTGCTTTTTTTGTACACATTTTTATCCATTTTACATTCTAAAGCAGTGTAACGTGTATATTATTGTTTCTTATGTAAAGGAACAACAATAAATCATATGAAAATTTATATTTATACTTACCGTGTCCGTGTTTGTTCTCTACTGGCTTTATATTATGAAGTATGGGTAAATGTCACTCTTAAACCAATATAACATACTCGAAATGAAATTACCATAAGCAATAGTAGCCGTCACAGGTCCTATATGATTTAGAAAGACTGAGTTATTCAAGACTAGGCTTAGAATATACATATGCTATATTTGTGAAATATAAGAATGAAATGACAAATCTACATTAAAAACAGACAAATGATCCCTATGTCATGAGCCCCAAAAGGAATACAATTTCATATTTTATTAAATTAGGTGTCAGTCATCAAATCCTTCTCAAAGTCCAGTTCTGTTTCTAAAAAGATTAATGAAAACAGAGAAGAACAGGTATGAAGCACATGTACCTCTTGCAGCGCCTTTCACTGACTCATGAATGGTGGTACTGAGTGATGCTGGGGGGAGCTTCAAAAGAAATGTGTAAGCCAGGCATGGTGGTGCACGCTTGTAATCCCAGTACTTGGGAGGTTGAGACAGGAGGATCTGAGTTCGAGGCCAGCCTCAGCTACTTAGTGAGGCCCTCCACAACTTAGTGAGACCCTGTTTCAAAATAAAGAATAAAAAATAGGACTGGGGGTATAGCTCAGAGGTAGAATGCCTCTGGGTTCAATGCCCAATACCACAAAAAAAGGAAAAAAAAAAAAAAGGAAGAAAAAATGTGTATGAGGGAGGAATTATCTTTGGAAGTTAAGCCAAGCATTACATATACCACCTTTTGAAGAATAGTACCTTCGGTCAAAAACAGTTGACTAACGAAAAATGTAACATTTGGAAGGAATACATAAATATGTGTGGATGCATATATAAATATCAAATTATTTTGTGAAGAAAAGGCAAGAGTGTTACAATAAACCAACTGATTTTCGGATGGGCTAATCATGAATATGAAATTCTGACCATTTACTTTCCAGTTTTAATAAAAATAGATCAAAGAAGAGATTTTATAAGTAGATTAAAGTTCTGGCTTTGAGGTCTCTTAAATACTAGAAAGGACTGGCTGAGTGAAATAGAATCGTCTCCCCCGTTGACTTTTCTCTCTTGTTCTGAAAATGTCTGGCTGGGTAGCTTGATCCCATATAAATATAATTTGCCAAATTATTTTACAGGGTGAAGGAAAAGAAGTAAAATCTTTCTAGAAAGTGTTGGTAATGGTTGTGTAATCAGGAAAACTGAACAGAAAGAAATAACTATTTGAAATATGACACCATTTGTTAGCATAGTTTCAACATGTGAAGTCCTGGGAGAAAATTCTAATTAATTTTTAGGTAGTACAGCAAAACCAATTGAGAATACCAAGATGAGATAGAAAATGTGCCTACGAACAGAAGTTTTGCTCCAGGCATGTTCTGTTTTCACTCTGAGACTGACCTTTGAGTCAGCAGGTTATACTGAAATAAAGGACTTGTTAAAAATTAAAATTATGCTCTCAAGAAGATGGCTTTTTCCTCCTACAGGAGTTTATTGTCATGTGTTTCGGGAGAATTAGATTGAAGGGCAATAAACCATAGGTCCTGTGAGAATTTACTATTAAGGTGGTGCCAGCAACGTTTTTTTAAGAGTCATCTGTAGGAAAACTGTACATTCTATGGTCCTAAATTCATTCTTCAAATGAATTAGCTCTTTCTCGCTTATATACCTTTTATTCTTATTCTGGGGCAAACACTCAGGTTTAGAGGGAACCTCAAAATAAAAATATTTATTTTATCTTTTTTTAATTTAGAGACTCCATGTGGGATTATAACTTCAGTTTACCATTCCTTGTTAGACTTACTTTCAGTTGACATGATATGGAATGGTGTCATCTCTTTTACCGACAAAATTCATTTGTTAAAATCATTCTGTTTCTTCCCCTTACTTTTAACTTATTTATTGAAAGGCTCATTATGTCCCAAATACCATTTCCAGAAGCACACTATAGTCATAAGCCCTTTGCAGTGCCCATCTAAAAAGTTACTTCTGTTTCTTCTGTCTTTCACGTTCTTTCTTCCCTCTCTCTTCCGTGTGTGTGTGTGTGTGTGTGTGTGTGTGTGTGTGTCTCCCATACCCACACACATCAAACACAAAATAAGTGTGGATTTCAAAAGCTGAGCTCCTCTGAGAGGCTGATGGGCAATAATGGCTCCTCTCTGTCCTACTCCAAATTCTCACCCGTGTCACCTCTGATCATTCCCACCCAAAGTTTTCAGCACACTGGAGTGCCACGCCATTCCGATGAGAATCTAAAATGATGACTTCTAACTTCTGCTGGTTCCCACAGCAAAACTCTTGGCATCAAGTTAAATTATACTGTAGTACACTGTCATCTGTATGAACCATGGCTATTTTTAAATGAGCAAACAGTAAATTGAAACAGAAAGGCTAGAAATACAAACTGCCCATATATATCTCTGAAAATAGTAGCTACAAAATTTCCCCTTTTAAAAAGTCAAGGAAATAACAATGTAAGCAATTGCTAATGTTATCCAACACCAGCAGATGAATATGTGCCAGCATTATGATGTGAGACTATAATACACCAATAAAAGTATATAAAAAGTAATTATATGAAGAAAATGAGAAAATAAAAAATTAACAAGGCTACATATATATTATTCCAAATTTTATTAGCACAATAGCCAGCTTGTTTTTTTACTTGGAAATGAATTCAAATTTTAGTTCTACTGCCAATTCTGCTTATGGACTGTTAATAAAAAGTTTTCTCATGAATCTAGGTTGCTGACATATAAGTAGACAAACCTTCTCCCTTAGTTATACCATGGACATTTTTTTAAGTAGTTCATCTTTAAGTGCTGCATTCTAAAAAGGACAAACTCTGAAAGAATATAACAAACTGAAATATATCAAATGCTTCATCAAACTCCTACTTATGAAAAGTATTATTGCTAACAAGATACATAGGCTCCCTTAACTTTGCTTTGTTGAGAAAATTCATTTCCCCCATGGCAAGCTGTACAGACATTAGACTGGTAGAAAGCAGGAAAGACAGGGCCAGAACCGAAACTCATAGTGAACAATCTGTCTCAAACACAATAAGCTGAAACACATAAAATCAAATACACAACAATCATACTATTTCCACTAGTTTTAACATAATATGCCTTAAATGTTACAAGGTTGTTTTTTATAACATATCCCTGATATTGCAAAATCAGCAATATATTTATAAACAAATTTCCCAGAAATTGCAAAGAAGAAAAATCCATGAACAATTATACCCCTAGTCTCAAAAATATAAAAAAAATGTAATCTACAAAGAGAAAATTCAAATGTCAAAACCATTATTTGAGGAATAGTCTCTACAATTTAGCTTAATTACCAACTTCTTGATGAGCACATCCTAGTAAGTCCTTGCTTCAAGATTCTTCATCTTCTTCTCTCACATCTTCCACCTCCAAATGTTCTTCTGCATGTAACAATAACCAAAGTTATTAGATAATAGGAAATGTGTGCATAATTAAGAAAAATAATTTAGCCTATTAAAAATTGAATCTTTTTACACATAATGCAACAAACACATTCTCATTTAATATTGATTGGAGAGTCACCACAAGCTGTATATAATGCTTACAGGTAAAATCCAAAGATGAGGTGTCTGTTTCATTCAATTTACATCTCAGAGAACCCTTTTTGAGTTTTGAGAGCTAAAATAATTATGGGCTTTTTAATTTGTTTTGTTTTTTTGTTTTCTGTTTGTGGTACTGGGGATTGAACTCAAATGCATTCTATGCCTGAGCTACACCCAAGCCCTATTTTATTTTTGTATTTTCAAAGAGGGTTTCACTAAGTTGCTGAGGCTGGCTTTGAACCTGCAATCCTCCTGTCTCAACCTCTCTAATTATAGATTTAGAGAAAGATATTAAGATTATTATTATTATTATTATTATTATTATTATTAATCATTATCATTATATTGCTTTCTGCTTAATTTTTAGAAAATAGAGTAAAACAAGAAGTCAATGTTACATGTAGGGTAGATAAGAGCTGATTGCCTTTTGTCTCTTTAAAGAGAAGAAATTGTGACACTAACAGAAGGTGAATGGAAATATTTTTCTATCCTTAGTGAGAAGATTAATAGAAAAGGCAAAATTGACAACAGGGCCAAATAAAAAAAAGACAATAAAAAGAATCCGGGGAAACTTGTGGAATCTAAAATGGTACAGTAGTTCTGGAAAACAGTCTGGCAGTGTTTCAAAAGGTTATGAAAGAACTGGCAACTCCACTCCTATGTACATGCCTGAAAGAAATGCAAACATATATCCATACAAAACTTTGTACACAAATAGTCATATCAGCATTAAATATGTAACAGCCAAAAAGTAGACAAATATCCATCATGTGATAAATAGATAAATAAAATGTGGAATATTTACAGAATGGAATATTATTCAACAATAAAAATAATGGAGTACTGATACAGTTTACAACATGGATAAATCTTGAAATCATTATGCTGAATGTAAAAGACCAAACACAAAAGGCCACCTATTTTATTATTCCATTTAAATGAAATATTCAGACCAGGAAAATTCATAGACAGAAAGTAGCTTAGTGGTTGCTAAGGTTTGGGGTAGAAAAAAAAGAGAGCGATAACTAAGTGTTTTGTTGGGAGGTGTGGAAAGTATGAAATTGATAGCAGTGATGAATGTACAATTCTGTGAATACAATATACACCATTGGACTGAACACATTAAATGAGTGAATTATAAGGTATTATCAAACAGTAACCCCCCAAATAACTTATGTCCACATCCTTCCTAATCTCTGGAACTTATGAATTTTACCTTATTTTGGAAAAAGGGCTTTGTAGGTACAATTAAATTAAGAATCTTGAGATGGGATCATCTTGAATTCAGTAACAAGGCCCTAAGTTCAGTAACAAGCCCCTTAAAAGAAAAAAGCAGAGGGAAACTGAGAAACACAAGAGAGGAAGGCACAGTGAAGATGGAGGCAAAGGGTGCAGTGACTTGGTGGCAGAGGAAGGAAGCCACAAGAAACAGGAAGAAGCAACACAGCACACTCCCCTGCAGCTCCAAGCAGAGTGTGGCTTAGGTGACACCTTGACTTCAGACTTCCAGCCTTCAGAGCCCTGAGAGATCTGTTTGGGGAATCCAAATTCATTATGGCAACCATAGGACACTAATGCAGGTACATAAATTATACCTTGAGGCTATTATTAATAAAATAAAAGGATCAACTGAATAATTAAGGCAAGGTGACTTGAAGCTTCACAGAGCAAAGTGAGAAATGTAGTGATATTGTCAAGAAATGGAAAATAAATATGAAACAGGATGTGGAGGAAGCTGTGACAGATGAGAAGTGAACCACAGTGAGATGAGAAAAGACGAGCCCACAGCCCCTGCCTTTGTCAGCGCTGTTCCCTCTGAGGAGTGCTCTGTTTGCCCAGTCAGTGGACCACCACTCACCCTTGAAGGTTCAGCTGAAATACCTCCTCCCCTCTCCTCATTGTTCATCATTCTGCCTTAAACACTGTCTGTGGACTTTGTCCTGAAGCTCTTACTATATTTATCTCACCCTACTATAACAATCTGTTTAAGTACATGCCTTCACCAATAAGCAGAAATACTTCAGAGTAATGATTATGTCCTATTCATTTTATATTCTAGCACAACAGTCCTCATCTGAGGGAAATTTGGCCTCCAGGTAACACTTGGCAATATCTGAAAACATTTTTGTTTGTCATAACCTCAGAAAGCACTACTGGCATCTACTGAGCAGAAGCCACAGATTCAGTCAAGCATCTTACAATGTACAGAATAGCCCTCCACAACTAAGAAATGTTTAGCTCAAAATGTCAATAGTACTGAGGCTGAAAACCCTTGTCCTGAAACATAGAGAACCATGTAAAACACAGTAGAAATTCATAAAACGTTTGTGGGGTGAATATTTGGATGAATGCATGATGAGTATGTAAATGGACAGGTAGATGGATGGATGGATAAGATAGAGCCCCGGGGTAGTCACTTTAAAGCATGAACTTCAAAACAGAATCTTCTACAACCCACTCTCAGAAACAGACTTAAACAAATACTGATCCCAGGGCCAATCCCTTGAAATTGATTTAATTCATCTGGATGGAACCGAGGTATTAATCAGCTTTACCTCTCACCAGGTGATTCTTACACACATCCAGAGGCAAGAACAACACCACCGAAAGAACAGACCCAGGATAGTTGCAAACACTGGGCCAACTTCAGGATGATGCCATGTAGAGAGGTCTGAAGTCTCATACTAGCTATTTGTATCTCCAAATAAAATATTAACCATGAAAAAGAAGAGAACTCTCCAGGTGTGAAGGCACATGCTTGTAATGCCAGTACTTGAGAGGCTGAAACAGGAGGATTACAGGTTCACAGCCAGCCTCAGTAACCTTATGAGGCCCTTCACAACTTAGTGAGACCCAGTTTCAAAAATAAAGTAGGTCTGGGGTGTAGCTCACAGGTAGAATGCCTCTGGGTTCAATCTCCCACACAAAGTATAGAACTCAAGCAAGGGCCTCAAGGCACCTTGCTAGTGAAGGTTGCCTAAAAGAATGACAGTAGGATAGTTATAAAAGAAGACAATCAGGAGATGTCAGTATCCTCACTAAAAAGAAATTTAAGAAGAAAACAGCAGGGACTGAGCAGAAGTAAAAAGAGAAGATATTTTCTACACATTTTTGTCGACACCACCACACTAATGTTAATAATGCTATACACAGGCCTGCCCTATCCATGAGATTACCCTTGGTGCTAAGTAAGTAAGTAAGTAAGTAAGTCTTCTAGTTCAGAGTTTCTCACACTTTACTGCACACACAAATCACCTGCTGAGGCATCTTGTTAAAACCGTAGCCTTGGATTCAATGGGTCTGGAGTGGGGCCTGGGACTCTGTGTTTCTAACTAGTTCCTAGGTGATGATGGTTTTTCTGATCCAAAGATCAGTCATAGATGATCTTCAGTAACTTTTCCTTTTACCCAATTTGAACTCAATAGTGGAATCAGAAGTTCCCAGTAAATGATAACGTGGTAAGTACATTACAATTAAATGTCAAAACTCTTAAAGATGACACTGATCATTCTATACTACTAAAGAAAATTAGGGAAAGTGATATAAATGGGTAGAGAAAATGATCAGGGGAAAATAGTTACATGAAAGTCTACCTCAAGAACTGGATTCAAGAAAATTGGTAGAAAGTAACTTGAAAATATAAATGCAAATAATAAGTGCTACATGCTAAAGTTTATATAAAAAGGATTAACACTAAAATTTTCTAACTTGACAGTTCTGATATGTTGGTCAAATAAACTTTGGAGGAGGATTTATTTGGTCACACAAAGGGGAATTAGGTCACCAAGAGTATGTCAGTTGCTTCTGATTAAGGTGGGGAAGAGATCAGTGCTGTTTTATTGGTTCCTTAAAATCCTAATAGTCAGCAAGTAACACACTGAATTTAGTAGATCTTGCATTTAAAAGTCCAATAACAGTAGATTCACTAAGCTTAAAGCATAAACATGGAAAATGAAATATTTCACATTGACAACTTCTAATACAATTGTGAAACAAATCTTTATTTTTTTCAACATACCACAAATTAAACTGAGCATTGGGTTCTTTTTCAAAGCTTTATGTGACTCTGCCTTTTCGAAGCAGAAATGAAGTACGTGGAATAGACCTCAGTTTATTAAGAAAACAAAAACTACATGTCAACAATATTTACTATTAAAGAGAAGACGATATATGGGTTTTCTTATTTCCTTATTGTCTGTTTATTGAAATCTATCACATTCAAGTGTATTTATTTAGAGAGAGCCCAAGTATAATGTAGCAGCTGAATGTACAGTAAGTCCTCATTTCAGAAGCTTCTTTAAAGGGCTTTTGTGCCAAGAAAACATGAATTATGATTCAGTTTTTGTGTCCACTCTTAAAGAAAGCATATCATGTACAATTTAGTATTTCAAAATAAAATTGATTAGCAAGTTATTTAGCAACTGTAAATGCAGAGGTTAGTGCAACAACTCCAACCTCAGATATTCTAACATGCTCAAAATGATAACATAGGACCTATTCCTTAGAGTTCATTATATAATAAATAGAAAGAAAGGAATGGTTTCACATATTCTCATCTACCATCTTGAACCTCTATATTCAACAACGATAGGGGTTAGTTATTATAATCACATATGAGGATCACCTGGTCTGATTAGAGGCATCTTCTTCTGTGCCTCCACAGTTTCTTCCCATTAAGTTCATTCCATTTTATTCTACTCAGCCACAGATACATCATATTGAATATGATTCATATTCATATTTTAGCAAAGTACTATTCTAAACACATACACACTGACTATGGGAGTGAAACCCCATAGTCAGTAAATTTAGTAAATTTAATAGCAGTAGAGGAAATGCATACACTTTCTAATAAAAATATTTGTCCAAAAAAAAGCACACTGAAATTTTAAAGTAGGACAAAATTTCCATAGTTTATTAAATGATGATCATTGGTTAAAGAAAGGCAGACCCCACCCATCTGATTGAATTGCATGTTGCAAGTGAACTCTGCTGCTGGTCAAAAACATTGGAGTGTGAAGCTCTGATTAGCAACATGATGGATGGAATAAGAGTTTCTTAGCTCCTCCCTCACAGAAATCCAACCAGCAACCATCTATAGACAAAAATATCTTCATGAATATCCCCAAACACAAGAGAGAGGCAGAAATATCCCTTGGACCACAAAACTTGAGACCACATTCATGGGTAAGAGGAATGATTTCACTTTGACCATGCCCTCTTTCCCTACTCCAGGCTCACATAGTGCCACACACTGAGGGTTCTCCTGGACCCATACCTTCTACAGTGGGAAAAAAAACTGTAGGAGACATTCAGCTTCCCCACTATTCTGGGATACCTCACAGAAGGCTCACTTCTTCCCAACCCACAAGAAATACTGAAAGCACTGGCAGGACTATCCCACCTGGGGTCGGTTAGAAACAAGACATAGGGCTGTGGCTCACAACAACCAGCACTGGTCTGGGAGGCACCAGTCACTAACTAACATCCCCACCCAGCCTTAGTGCTCTCTTTAAACCTTTACTCAGACACAAGAGAGCAAGTCAGCCATTATTTATAGAAAGAAGCATCTAACCCCATCCAACTCCAATGGTCAGGTGTTACCCCACTAAGCCTTAGTGCTCTCTTTAAGCCTTTCCCAGGCTAGGAGGCGAGAGTAGGTCCTGGAAAACATGCATAAAAGATCATCAATCCGCCAGGCGTGGTGGCGCACGCTTGTATTCCCAGCATTTAGGAGGCTGAGACCAGAGGATCCGGGTTCACGGCCAGCCTCAGCTAACTAGTGAGGCACTCCGCAACTTAGTGAGACCCTGTTTCAAAAATAAAGAATAAAAAATAGGGCTGGGGGTATAGCTCTAAGGTAGAACGCCCCTGAGTTCAATCCCCAGTACCAAAAAAAAAAAAAAGATCAATCCCTTTTCAACTCCAGCAACTGACTGGTACAACCCCACTAAGACTTGTGTTCTGGTCAAGGCTTCTCCAGGCAGTAAAGTCCACGTCCACATCTATCTGTACAGCATAAGCTCTGACTTGACCCATTCCAGTGGCTGAGCAATGACCCCAGGTATCTTATCCAGTCTCAGAGCCCAGGATGCAGACCTGCCTCACTACAGATTACAAATAGCAGTATTTCCCAACCAAGAAAGATAACCTGAAACCCTGCCCAATCAGAGGCTATCACAGAGCCCAGTGAGCAGCTCCACCTGTCCACCTGACCATGGAATCCACACAGTGGTTCCATCAGATCTCAGAGTGCAGGCAACCGCACAGCTCAATGAGAGAATCCCACAGCAAGGTTTGTCTGCCAGGCCACTCTCTGCTAGCCCATACAGAATACTAAGCTAGACTAAATAATAAAAGTCTACCACCACCAAAGAATACCTGCAAAGGATTAAAGAGGTGGCCATTTCTTCAAATGTGTAGATACCAACACAAAAACACAAGGTTTACAAAGAATTGGGGAAGTACCACAAAAGATAGTAAATAAACCTTCAATAATGGACCCTGAAGAAATGGAGATCTATGAAATGACTGAGAAACAATTTAGAAAAATTATCTTAACGAAGTTCAGGGAACTATGAAAATATATTGATAAGAAATTTGGGAAACAATTCATGCACAAAATGAGGAGTTTGACAAAGAATTAGGAAAAAAAAAGGTACCATAAAAAAAGAGAAAGGAATAAAAGGAGGGAGGAAGCAGGGAGGAAAGGAAAAATCCAAAAGGCATATTTAAGGAAAGAATGACAGAATTTCCCAAATCTGGGGAAAAATGATAACATCCAAGTACAAGAAGCTCAGAAGTATCTAATCAAATTCAATCCAAAGAGGAGCTTGACAAAACTCATAATAATCAAACTATCAAAAATCAAAGAAAAGCAGCTGAGCATGGTGGTGCATGCCGGCAATCCCAATGCTTGGGTGGCTGAGACAGGAGTATGGCAGGTTTGAAGCCAGTGCAGGATAACTTATCAAGATCCTATTTCAAAATAAAAAATATAAAGGGTTATGAGTGTAGCTTAAAGGTAGAATGTCTCTGGGTTCAATCCCTAGTACCCCTCCTCAAAAAAATAAAAAAAAAATTCTTAGAGCAGCAAGAGATTAAAAAAAAAAAGTCATATTCAAGGTAGTTATAATATATCTATAAGAAGTTTTCCCAGTAAGGAGACAGTAGGATGATATACTCAAAGTGCTAAAGGGAAAAAAAATGCCAACTAAGAATGTTACACAACAAAGCTGCCCTCAGAAATGAGAAAAAAAAAACTTTCCTAGACAAATAAAAGCTAGGAGTTCATCACCACTAGCTCTGCCTTATAGAAACTGCTAAAGGGAGTTCTTTAAGCTGAAATAAAAGGGTCCTAATTAATAATATAAAACACATAAAAGCAAAAAACTCAATAGTATAAATAATACCTAGTTATATTCACAATGTTCTAAGGTATCATAAGATATTCTAAAGTATCATAAGGACAATGTGTAATTTTATCTCTACTAACAGGGTTAAAAGCCAAAACTATTAAAAATAATTGTAGCATAATAAATTATTAATAAAGGATATAAATTATAAAATATTTAAGTTTTAATATATAAATCATAAAAGGTAAGAGTAGGTGAGGGGTAAAAGTACAGAGTTTCTGTATGTGGTTCAAGTTCGGTTGTTAGGAGCTTAAAATAGTCTGTTATAAGCATGAGATGCTTTATATAAGCCTGATAGTAAATGTGAAGAAAAATGTTATAGTAGTTAAAATATTTTTAAAGGGTTCAAAGCATACCATCATCATAAAAATCATCAAACCTCAAACCACAAAGGAAAACAGCAAAAGAGGAAGAAAGAAACAAACGGTCTATGAAACAACCAGGAAAGAAATGACAAAGAGGCAGCAGCAAATCCTTACATATTAATTACCTTGAATGTAAATAGATTAGCAAATCTAATTCAACACCACATTAAAATAATCACAATCTAGCGGGGTTTATCTCTGTGACACAAGGATGGCTCAACATATGCAAACCAGTAAATGTGATAAAAACCACCATTTGATGAAATTCAATACCTTCTCATGATAAAAACTTCCAACAGATTAGATATAGAAGGAATTTATATCAATACAACAAAAGCCATACAGGACAAACCTGTTAAAAATATCATACTCAACTGTTAAAAGCTGAAAGTTTTTCCTATAAGATCAGGAGCAAGGATGTTTGCTGTCCTCACTTCTGTTCAACACAGTACCAGAAGTCCTAACCACAGCAATTAGGCAAGAGAAAGAAATAAAAGACTTTCTAATAGAAAAGAAAGAAGTGAAATTATCTTTTTTTCTGACTTTGTAGATGATTTTGCATATAGAAAACTCTAAAGACTCCACCAAAAAAAACAAACAAAAAACAAAAAACAAAACTGTTAGAACTGATAAATTGCTTCAGTAAAGGTTCTGTATACAAAATCAACATACCAAAATTAGTAACATTTCTATATGATGATAATGAATTGTCAGAAAAGGAAATTAGGAAAACAACCTCACTTACAATAGCAACAAAAAATAAAATAACAGCCGGGCATGGTGGTGCATGCTTGCAATCCCAGCATTTGGGGGGCTGAGACCAGAGGATCCAGCTTTGCAGCCAGCCAGCCTCAGCTACCTAGTGAGGCACTCCGCAACTTAGTGAGACCCTGTTTCAAAATAAAGAATAAAAAATATAGCTGGAGGTATAGCTTGGAGGTAAAATGCTCCTGAGTTCAATCCTCAGTACTGCAATAAATAAATAAATAAACAAACAAACCAAGAAAGTGATAGACCTATATACTGAAAACTACAGAACACTGATGAAAGAAAATATAAATGAATGAAAAGATATCCCGTGTTTATGGATTAGAAGAATTAGTACTGTTAAATGTCCATACTATCCAAAATGATCTTCAGATTCAATGCAATGTCTATCAAAATTCCAATGAATTGTTGTTTATTCTTAAAAATAATTCTTAAATTCTCATGGAACTACAAAAGACATGAAAAGCCAAAACACTCTTGAACAAAAAGGAGAAGGCTGGAAGCATCACCCTTGCTAATCTCAAGTTATATTATAAAAATACTTATAATCAAAATAGCATGGTACTAGCATAAAAATAGACATATCAATCAATGGAACAGGACAAAAAGCCATGGATTTATGGTTAAGTGATTTTTGACCAAGTTTCCAAAAACACAAAACAGAAAAGGACAGCCTCTTCATTAAATGGTGTTGGGAAAACTAGATATTCACAGGCAGAAGAATGAAGTTTGATCCTTACCTCACACCATATATAAAAAATAAACTCAAAATGAATTAAATATTTAAATATAATAGCTAAAACTATAAAACTACTAGAAAGACATATAAGAGAATTCCCTATGACATTGGTCTGGGCAATGAAATATATAAAAAATGAAAAATATAAATATAAAGTATATTTTTTCAGGCAACAAAAGCAGAAATAGACAAATGGACTTACACCAAACTAAAAAGGTTCTGCACAGCAAAGGCAACAATGAACAAGGTAAAGAGATATCTCCCAGAGTGGGAGAAAATGTTTGAAAACCATACATCTGATAAGAGGTTAATATCCAAAATATACAAGTAACCCAAACAACTCAATAGCAAGAAATAACTTAATAACTTTATAATAAATGGGCAAGGAATCTGAACAGGTATTTCTAAAAAAAAATGCAAATGTCCAATTTTTTAAACCTCAGCATCACTAATCATTAGAAAACATGCAAATTAAAACCACAATGAGAAGTCAGTTAATACCTGTTAGAATGACTATTATTAAAAAAATGAAAGATAATAAGGGCTAGTGAAAAAAATAAAAGCCATGTACACTGTTGGCAGGAATGTAAATTAGCACATTGATTAGGAAAAGCTGCTGGAGGTGTCTCAAAAAAACAAAAACAAACAAAAGAAAACTACCATATTATCCAGCAACCCCACTTCTGGGTATTATCCAAAGGAACCGAAATCATTTATGTCGAATATATCTGCACTCCCATGTTCACTGTAGCATTATTCTGCTTTTTAAAGAATATGCAATTTTAAAGAAGAAAAAGTGAGTATGTACATAAATATAAGGAGGCAGTATGTATAAAATAATCCAACAAGGAACTGATGTGCTTGAGTATTCAGGGGAGAAATAAAACCCTTAACAGAGGGGACCAGAAAGGTCACATTGAGAGCAGGTGGGTTTAGAATTTAACAACCATTGGAGGAATACCTGAACATATCTGGGAAGAAAAGGGTTTCAGCAACAGAAGCATAGGAAAGCACTGGAAATCCTGAAACTAAATCAGCTATAATCTGAATAATGTTTAAGTGACTAATCAGAGATTGACTAGGAAAAAGGAGAACTTCAGGTCAAACTATGGAGCTCTTAAACAACAGGTGAAAGAATTCAGATTTCATGGGCTAGGCAGGGGAGGGTCACAGAAGATTCTGAGCTGGGAAGCATGGTTATTAAAGCTGGACTTTGAAGAAATTAGTGGTGGTAAGCAATGGCAGGGAGAGGGTTGAGACCAGAGGTAGGAAGGCCTACGGAGGGTCAACCCATTGGCCAGGTTGTAGCAGAAAAGGGAAAGAGGGAATGAGCATGAAAGACACCACAAGAGTAGACAAAACCATATTGAAGACTGAAAGTGGGTGAGGGATGGTTCCATGATGATCAGACCTTGAATCTAGGCAATTAAGGAAAGAGAAGTCAAGAGGAAAGTCTGTGTTGAAAGGGAAAGATGAGGAGATCAGTTTGAGGTTGTGTCCAGTTATCCAGCAGACAGTTAAAAATATGGGACTGAGGTGTTAGTTCAGAATTACCAGATTACATACTTAAAGGGACTAGGTTAACAAATAAATATAGATTTAATAGACAATGTATTTTAGCATAATCTACATTAGAGGTAAAAGTTAAAACTATTTAAATAGACTCACAAATTATGACATAGACCTCTAACATATATGTAATTGAATAGATGTTAATGTAAAAAAATGCCCATAGTATTTGAATCCTGTGTGGTTGTACCATTTTAAGATGCAACACTGGATCATGACAAAATATCTCAGAACATCAAAGTGGGCTGGACAGGAAGTTTGCATATACAAACTAACATAACCACAATGAGTGTGGCATTTAAAAAATTCATTTCTTGGAACAAATTTTCATCACTGAACTCTAGAAGTTGAAATACTAAGCAAATCTATTTAAATTATTTATCCCCATTTAAATTACTTTGTTTTCCTCTGAAATCAACACTGTTCTCTGGATGACAGAATTCCTTACCATAAAGAATAATGCATTTCATAAAAATACTAATCTCAACCTTGATTCATAATGTTCTTATGTTGTTTTGGGGGCTGAGGGAATCTTTGAGGGGGGTATTGGGGATCCAACCGAGGGGTACTCTATCACTGAGCTACATGTCCATCCCTTTTTATTTTTATTTTTATTTTTTTCGAGACAGTGTCTCACCAAGTTTCCCAAACTGGCTTCAAACCTGCCAAGTACTGGGATTACAGGTTGAATCACCATGCCCAGCTATAATGTTCTTACATGTGCATGCTTTTATTGATACCATTTGTGACTTACAAATGTACCTCCCTGTCCTAGTCAACTTTAAATCATAATATCTTTATATGGAGACACTTCTAAAAATTATTCACCAAAATACATGCTTCCCAAGCCTCACCTGCTGTTGGTTTCTCTGGAGGGCTGGGTTTCAGATGTTGGTCTTCTGGTGAAAGGCTCACATCAACAGCATATAGTGGGTCATCCAAGAAAGAAGGCCTTTTTAGTCTCCCAATGCCAAGAGTCTTCGACATAAAATAGTCTTCTGCGTCATCAATAACCTCATCCTTGGAAAGCAAAAGGCATTTCAGGTTCTCTGTTTCAATGACAACATCTTCTGGTGTGTAGTGTCCAGCCAAGGCTTCAGTGAGATAGTAGCCTTTAGAAGCTTCACATTCTGCATCTTCAAGCATCTTTGTATCTTCCTCCTCAGTGTTCTTGACCTCTGCTTCTGACTCACTTAGTAAGGTAGAGAGGATGGATCTGGACAGCTGAGGGAACCCAGGTGCTATATCCTCAGTGCCTTTGTTTTCACTTTCAGAAGAATGCCTAATGATGGATGTTTGCTTGCATGTACATTCATCCAGAAGACACCTTAACTGTTCTTCAGTGAGAAGTGATGTGGACTCTAACTGATGGAACAAACCAAAAGTTTTCATAGTAAATCAACTGAGTAGACATGTTTATTTTTGGTAAGCTTCCAGTAATACAATGTAAATGCAAGTACCAGTAAACCCTTCACACAATGCATGCAAATAGGAAAATAAATCGTCTTAAAATATCTAAAAATGAGGGCCAGGTAGGCACCAAGGATTGAAGCTGATCTACAAATGTCTTAGCTGTTTCTGCCACATTAATAGAAATGGGCTCCACATTACGTAGATCAAAAATCTCCTGGTGTAACTTTAATAAATCCTTTTTTTTTTTTTTTTTTTCATCTACATGGCCCTCATTTACCTCCTTGCTGGAAGGAGTTATTGGATTAGCAGCAATAGTCATTCTAGGCTTATGCATTCTACCACTCGTTGTACACCTTGTCATCAATGCCTTTGTTAGTATATGAGCAGGTTTGCATAGAATAAAACTGCAAGCACTGCCTTGCACAGGGCCTGGTAGTCAATGACGGGTTCAATTTTCTCAGGGCAATATCAACCTAAGACAGGGCTCGTTGAATGACTCATCGAGACCCCATGACAGGTAAGATTAAGCACCTGGTAGGAAACGACCTAAGACAGGCATAGTCCTTCATGCATTTTAAAATAAAAACAGGGGAGTTGTGGGAGCCCAGCTGGGCCCTTTCCCCCCTGGCAGTTGCTATCTGCATATATGAGTAATTATACTGATTCTTCTGCTATGGCTACATTGGTGTCTCGAAGTCTGGAGATTGCTCCTAAGATGTGTAGATGAAAGACCCTCTTACTTCTTAGAAAGTAAATATATGACTCTAAAGGTTTATGGTTTTATGACTCTAGAAAGTTTACTTGACCAGGCTATGTTAGGAATGTGGGCTATACATGGAAAATGAAGAAGTGGTGCTATTTGTGTTCTGACAATGATTGGTATGTTGTAAATGTATATGTAACACTGTTGTACTCAAGAAATGTATAAAAAATCCGTGCTGAATAATAAAAATAAAATTATAAATAGCAGAAAATAAACTAATGAAAAAAATCTAAAAATGCAAGAGAAATGTGCAGCAGCCCTATAGAACCAGTTTAGATTCAATCATGCACACTATCATAGGGGGGAATGGGAAACTTACAACACTGATGAAAATGAATTACTATACCACATTAATCCCTAACACCCTCTCTACACCTAAAAGTGACCAGAGCTGAACTAAAGATATTAGAAAAGCACCATCGATCTTAAAATTCTTGGGTCATCAAACTGGAAAACAAGCAATCAACTCCTTGATAAGCAACCAAAAGTCCTATCATAATCCTAAGTGTTTCTCTGCCTCTACCCATTGTTCAGCATGAACTCCACTCTCACCCAATTCTGGACGGGGGGGGGGGGGGGGGATCTCAGATAAACAGGTAGACAGTATCTTTCCCAAGGGATTCACCACTCCTATATCTGTCCACAACTTTCAGCAAAAAATACTGCTTAAGACAGAATACAGAGAGTGAAGGAGTGGGACATTCTGAGATATGTAGTTGTTGAAAGCCACAGGTCTAGGCAAAAGCCAGGGATATTCCAGGAGCAATACATTTTGGGAGAAGGATTTGATCATATATATTTAGTCTTTGCTTGTAAAGATTATCAGGGCCTAGGTGTTTCAATAGAGACCTTAGGATTTAAAAACACATTTTTTTTTCTTGCAATGATGGACTCAGGAATAAAAATGGACAGAATGAAAGTAGAGGCCCATGTTCTGCAAGGATTTAACTGAACTGCACACCACTTGAGTTTCAACAATCTCAAAAATGAATAGTATTAAGGTATACTGAAACACTTTGAAAAAATATTTCTCCTCCTCTAATGAGTCAACATCTCCCTTGATTTATACAGTGGATTAGCTAGGAAAACACTAATCCTCTTTTAAAGAGGACTAAAACAAACAAGAAGTCCCCATAAGAAAGGTTCATAATTTCTTGCAATGACCTTAATTTATTCTTCAGCAAAGCAAAATGACACTATTGGCCTACTTTGAAAGAACACAGTAAGAAACCACTAAATATTCTATATTTGTAAAGTACTGGGAGTAGGAGTTGTTATTGCAACTAGTATAGTTAACTCCTCATTATTATGTAATGTTTCTAATGCAACTAATAAAAATGGTGTGTAAAGCAAGTTTTGCAAGTTTTAAAAATGTATCATGTATTTTAAAATTATATTTCACTTAACTTATATTAAAATGCATTGTGGCAAATGTCACTATGAGTTTGAGAATAATAAGAAATTATCTAAAAATTTATCCTTAGTAATTATATGGAGCTCTAAATACAGGTAAGTCATCCTAAAGGTAAATATACAATTTAAGAAATAGTTAAATTATACATCAGTGAATCCTACTTTTAATCACTAAATACTTCAGATATAGAAATGTGTTACTTAGCCATTAACAAGAGCATTTCCTTCATCCTACTTTGTAAACCTAATTGATTAGAAAATGACAGCAGTCTCTGTATAGCATTAGGCACTTAAAATACGCTTTTACATTTTGCATATATAAAAATCACTATAATAAGTAAACAATTTTCTAGGATTTAGAAATAACCCACTGATTGTCATCCTCATCAAACAACCTCACCAAAGGCTTATCATTATTAACTTTCCAAACACTAGAAAAAAGTCAGTCCACATTGGACCAGGAGGATAAAGGATTATGAAAGGAAAATCTCTCGGGGAACAAAGGGTGGGAGAAAGGATTGGTAGACTATCTGATATGTTTAATCACTTCCAAAAATAATAGCATAGATACTGGCAGTTCTAATGATATGGCTAGATACATGAAAATGAAGCAAAGGGAAAGCAAAGCAATTATGAACTCTGGGGAGAACAAAAAAAATGTATAAAAAGAAAAGAAAGACAGTATATTCAGATATATACACAGAAAACTGTGCAACAGAAAAATAAGATAATTATTAACTCTAGGACAAACAAAAAGTTACATAAGAAAGAATACCATAGGATACTATTTGCTTCTACTATGAATAATATTTATATAGTCATCATAATGCAAATGCTGATGTTTAAGGTAACCAAAATTTGTGATTTAATTCTTTTGGGGAAATGAGGGGAGAGAATGCAGGTGTTTTGATAACAAAGTTAAATCCTTGGCTACTATTTCAGGAACCCAATATATGTCTAAAAATAATTAATAACTAGGTTATTAAAATAATACAGAGGTAAACATTAGGGGAAAACATCTAAAGGAATTACAAGTGGCTGGTGCTAGAGAACAAATCAAGGGGTAGGAAAACCTGATGAAGAAATTGTCATTTTTGTTTAAAACATTTAACCCAACTTTTTCTTTAACTATTTGATTACTATAATAAAAATTTAATTCACTTAAAACATAAACATATGGGTCATTTAAATGTATTTTTAATTTTTGCAATAAAAATTAATTTTAAAATAAAAATTAAAATCTGAAATATTTAAATGAAATTCCCAACTGATTTTATCTTTGGACATTAGAGGTTTCATGGAACCAAAAATCTTGGAGCAAGAGGAGAGCACTTCTTTAAAAAAAATACAAAATTAAAATATAAAGTTAGATATAAGGTCACAACAAATTACTAGAGACTTGGAGAGTTAAATCCATCTCTTACAGTATCTCTTTAGGTCAATGACCAGAAACGTTTATAGAAATGTTTGTTGATTACAAATTGGCTTCCTCTCCCCACTCCAAAGCTCACAGGAGTGAGGGGTCCTAATGCTGAAGCTTCACCAGCTTCATAGTAAATCCGCTTCTGAGTAGTCTGAAATAAAACATAACACATTTCAGCCCGTGTGTACACAAAAATAAGCTGAACTGCAATTACTCTGATCCTCATGAAGGAAGCAGCCTGATTGGAAAGAAAACACAGGAGACTAGAACCTGGGCTTTGATCCAAGCTTTGTCACCCTGAGCATATCACCCAAGTTCATCTGTGAAATGAGTAACTGAAGATAATCTCTAACTTCTCACTCTAAAATTGCTTTTTATGAGCAACTACTCCAAAAATAAAAACAACAGGCTGCACAAGGCCCTAGGTTCAATCTACAACACCACCAAAACAATAAAATAAAAAGAAACAAAATAAAGAAGAGATAAACTTTCTGTTAACATTAGAGGGTAACCTGGGTCGAATTATGAAAAACAACAATTCAACAATTAAGAAAAGGAGAAATTTTCTTCCTTTAGCTTATTCACAATATTAGTTAATTTTAATAAAAGTTATCTTAAAACATAAGTAAAAGTAAATAGAATATATTAAGCCCCCAACTTAAGTTTACTACAGTGTTTCCGGGTGGTAACACAGATCAGAAACTTCAACATGACCCATCTTTCTCATCTTGATTTCTAGCAGAGCTTTACCCACAGTAAAAGCTCAGTAAATAACTATTATGAAAATAAAATTAGTTAAGTATGCTCACAGTGTTTTGTAAAGTACCATATCAATATAAGTTATTTACAAATACTTTATGAGCCTAAACTAGGGCTCTATCACAAGCATCTCTAGCCATTCTCAATAGTTAAGGGATTATAACATGGTCTTCATCCAGATTGCTCTTGACACTCCTGAGCTCCATAAATGATCCACTCACTGTGCAAGTAGACAAGTAACCATCTGTTTAAGTATTTACCTCAAAATATTCATCTTTCATGCCAGCTCTAATTTCCCAACATTTCATAAACAAGCTATTATTCTTTTTTTTTTTTTTTTTTTTTTTTTTGGCGGTACTGGGGATTTAACTCAGGGGCATTCTACCTCCGAGCTACACCCCCAGCCCTATTTTTTATTCTTTATTTTGAAACTGAGTCTCACTAAGTTGCAGAGTGCCTCACTAGGTAGCTGAGGCTGGCCACGAACCCGGATCCTCCGGTCTCAGCCTCCCGAATGCTGGGATTACAAGTGTGCGCCACCACGCCTGGCTGCTATTATTCTTACTATTCCTGTCCTTTGTACAATCCAACACAGTGCATCTCAGTCTTCATTTCTCCAGATCAGAACCCATTCTATTTTCTCTCTTTATATGAAAGCCCCTCTCTTCCCATCTTCATTTTAGTAGCCCTTTTATGGATCTTCCTTCTTATTTTAACCAATAAATACATGATCCATAATCAAGGAGTAAATGTATTGTATATTTTCATCAGTAAAAACATAAAATACATTTGTGGTGTTTGTTTTCATGCATCTTGTTAGTCTTGTTGGCACAGTAAATTGATGTTTTACAGATAATAGTAATTAGCACTTATTAAGTACCTACTCTAGGTGAGGCATTGCTATATGTATATTATATGTATGGATTCCTTTCATCTTTGCAAACTAAGGCCCCAAGAAATTAAGTAACCTATCCAAAGTCATAGAGCTACTAAGTGGTGGCCCTGGGATTTGAATGCACATAGTTTGGGTGCAAAGCCTGTGTGCCTGCCACTAGGCTACACTGTCTCTCACGATAAATGAGTTCTCCCTCTACAATTCTCCAAGTATCCTCCTCTTTTTTTTCTTTCCTGCTTATTCTCTCAGATTAAAAAAAAAAAAAAAAAAGTCTTCCTGCAAAGTATTTCACTTAACTTTGAACTTTTCTACCCAGACTAGTTTGTGGTTTTAGGCCAACTTACACAATGTCTTCTCTTCCGATTCTTTAAAAAAAAAAAATGAATGACAGCCAAAGCTCCATTTCTAGTTTATACTTCTCCACTCAGATAAATGCCAGTTTGGTGTAGGAACTAAATCTGATGAGGCAAGCAACTTGTAATTGCTGGAGATGGAATACAGACTGTGGAATACCTCACTCTCATCCCTGCCTCCCTGGGCCCTGTGCTATATATCAAAGTGCCCCAGCCATAAAAATCTCCAGTTATTTGGGCAATGGATTTGTTGACAGGGCAATCAAAATTATGTCTCTAGTACAAACAAGAAAGTTCACCATTATAACCTGGCACAGGCAATCTTCGTCTTTGATGTAAGCTTATGTCAGGTATTTTTTTTCCCAGAGTTTCTAAAGACCCACCCTATAAAGCCAATACCATTATCACAAGGGATGAAAGGGTGGAAAACCAGAATGTCCTAAATGACTAACAATGAGAGTGTGGATGTAAATAGCTTTCAGTGACACCTAGTTATATTTCAAAGTAAACAACTAGAAAGCATTCCACCCTCTGCTTAATTACCAAGATAGAAGTTTATAGCTCTCGGTTGCAACTACTCCTGACAACATCTATGTAGTAGCTTATATTAGTCAAGGCTTTGGGCTATAAGGAACAGAAACTCTTATCTAAGAAAAAAATAGGTGATAGGGTGAGGGCTGTTGTAGGATCTAGGGTGTCATTTCATGTGTACCAATAAACAGAGAATAAAGCAATGAACGACAGGCTTTTCAGAATCAAGAACTGAGAAGCCACCAGGAACTAACCGTCATGTGCTTCATCACTATCTTTCTAGATCTCTGTGGTCTCTTAGTTTATTGCTTGTCTGATGCATCCTCCTCCCTGTGAAATGGCCTTCTCTGCTTATTAATGGTTTCTGTTCTCTCACAACCTCAGCTTAACTATGTAGCATGAATCATAAGAGTTCAGCACCCACCAATGATTGCTTATAGACACTATGTCATTTCAACAAGAAAACTTCATTGGTCACTGAATAAATTGATGGACATTGGCCCAATCACCTAAAGTAATGATTGCATAATATAAAAATAGCCACCCAAGCCCATGCTTCTGTGAGATTATTGGTAGGAATCATTTCCCCAAAACAAGTCATGCACAGGGCAGGGACCACCCTAAAAAATAAACCACATTGTTAAACTACAATTGCTATGAAATACGTAATCATCAGAAGGAACCTGGTTACTAATGAAGTTCTATAGTCAACTAAAGGACTAACAATCAAGATGTTTCCAAACTTTACCAATATCATTAAATCTGAGTTCTCATTGAATAGTTAATTGAAATATAAAAATAGAACTACTTGTCAGAAAATATTCACTTGGGGATAGATTATTAAAGTCATTTCACTTGGACTACAGAGTAGCAATATCTAGTTGAAATGCCTATTGCCTATAGGCTCACATAGGAATAAGAGGAGAATTATATCACTTCCTAAGTCTCTTTTAGATTAAACAAATCTAAAAACCATGATGATCAGTGCCCTTTTGTGTGTGTGTGTGTGTGTGTGTGTGTGTGTGTGTGTGTGTGGTGGTGGTACTAAGGATAGAACCCAGGCATGTTTTACCACTGAGCAACTCTCCCAGCCACTGTTTGTTGGTTGGTTGGTTGGTTTTGAAACAGGGTCTTGCTAAAATTGCCCAGGCTGGCCTCAAACTTGAGATCCTCCTGTTTCGGCCTTCCAAGTGCTGGGATTGTAGCACGCCTGGCTAGTGTTCATTTTAATGTCTATACCAATGGCACTAAGGACTCATAGAAGGAATGGGCTTATTCTTCCTTCTTCTCCTTGTTCCTTCCCTCTATATACTACCTATTCTACTCTCCCACCTTTCTTTCCTACATTGAGCTTACCCCAACTATATAAAAGCAAGCTGGGTGGGTACACTGCTCTTAGGAGGCCACACCAGGGACAAAGGGTCCTCGGGAACAGGGATGATCTGCCATATTTTTTAACAAGAATAGTCAAAGGCTGTCTGGCTAGAAGAGAACCTGAACTCTAGTCAAAAGGAAAACAAAGGTCATTGCCAGAGAAACTATGTAAAACATTAGGAGTGAGGGTTGAGGCAAGGCTGTAAAAAGCATAGTGAGTCAGCCCCCATGTCTAAAGCCGGGAGGATCTGAGGAAAGAATATCACTGAGTGTGAAGTAGGTCAAGTCCACTTTTATTCATGAATGTGGTGATGGTATTGGAAGTCCAGTATTATGCACTGAGCATGTCAAATTGACTCTTGCAGAACCAGATACCACCCCTGCCCAAACCACCTATCTTTCCTGCACACCTAGCTGGGGGAGTGGGGGTTCGTCTGGTGAGAGAACACTGCACCCCTGATTATTCTGTGATGGTTCTTTTCCTGTGGTCCGGATGCCAGGGCTGGCTCCATGGCATCAGGAATCCATGTTTTCTGTTTCTACCCACTAGGATGAGAGGAGTGGGTTCCAGAAGGACTCCAGTATGTAGGGTGAGGATGGACATGGGTGGGAGGAGCTGGGATTCTCAATTGCAATTTAAACATGGGCCAGGATCTCAGCTTTAGTTTATGACATAGTAGAAGAGTGTGGATATATGCAGAGAAAAGCTAGACCGACTTTACCACTTTGCTATCAGGGTGACTGGTGAAAAGGGACTCTAATTTTTCCAGTTTGTGGGACAATTCACATTTGAGGATTGCTAGCAGCTACTGTTTTCCAGCAGTAGAGACAATGAGTCCATTTGGATCAGATCTCCTTTGTTCTGAGCAAGTAGCCGGAATGGGCCTTTTGCCATGTGTCTATCACTTCCTTTCCTAAAATAAGGCTGAGGCTCCAGCTATACAGTGGAGGGAGTCTGGAACCCCTGCCCCATATTCCCTGAAAAATAAGCTTAGCAAGGAGATAAGGTGTGCAAATTTGCATAAAGAAGCTAGAAGAGAGTTCCAGATTGAGTAGTTATTATGGTTACAGGGGACCGGACCTCCTCCCCATACCTCACCCCAGGTAATTATGTCTAATATATCATTTCAGAGCAACTAACCCCCACTACTCACCACACTTATTTGTTTATTAGCTAGCACCAGTTATGAGAATCATTTGCATGTGTGAAGGCCTTCTGTACTCTGTTTAGTGATGCCTATTTTTACTATGTAGATATACATTGGGTCAAAGAAGGTCATGATGTGGTCAGAAGTCAAGAAGGCCATTAGCTAGTTAAATGCCTTAGCCTCAGGTGGAATCCAAATCAAGCCTCACCCTTTCTAGGAGGTCAACTGGTAGATGAGTCACATTGGAGAAATGTGGTATCATTGAAACCTATGGAACTGCTGTATGCCCACAGGGACTGCCTGTCTAGAAACTTAAATCCTCTGCTTGACACCATCCAAACTTCACAACTAAAGAGAAGGTGTCCTTAGAACTCTGTATCCAGGATCTTCAACACGCATTTTCTGGGATGGGATGCCCTGGAAGTGGTGGTGCTGTGGTCAGTACAGGATCACCCTAAAAAGGAGCTCACTTAAAGCTAGGTAAGATGAGTATAACCAACAGGTGTTAAGATGCCCACTCATACCCAGGCCAAGAGGGCACTAAGGAGACCATCTATTAGTAGCAAAACAAGATGGTGACGGGCACAACCCAGAAGGTAGTACTTGGTCTCACTCAGTTGTCAATAGATTAGATGGGCCCCAGGTTATGATCACAAGTACTTCTTTCCAGAGACATGGGCACTCAGTAGGTAATCAATGCCAAATTTATCAGGTGCTCCAAGGACAGCTCCTCTGCCTCTTGTTGAGAAATGATATATCACATTATTATAGCTCTATCTGGGTACCCCCTCCTCAGTCAGAGAAAACACTAAGCCAAAGCCCATCCACACAAGAGACCCCTCAGAGTCAACACTAGGAACTGGAAAGGGAAACCGGATATTTCTTTGCATGGCCACAGTTTCCTAACAACAAAAGTAAGCCCAGAAACCAAGCTGCACTGCCATCAAAATGCTCCGTTAGCAGACTGAAAGTATCAATCACGCAGATCTGTTCACTTGCTCACTGCCAGGCTGCAGAGCAGATCTAACGTGACTTGTGCTGCTCACACTGCCGTGGACCCAGGCATCTCTCCTGAGGCCACTGCCATGACCCCTCATGTCACCCATGGGCACAGCACACCCCTCTTGCCTCCCTCTCAGGACTTCTCTGTTGCCACTGAGGTGTGCATTGTTAATGGGGTGTGAGATGGTCAGCTGGCCACTTCTAGGCATGTGATAACCAGGGCAGGAGAATTAATGCCCCTTGGGGCCGACTTTGCTGAGGAAAGAGGGGAGCCCATGAATAATTCCTTTCCCTTCTTTCTTGTGGGAGGATTTCCCTAGAATGTAATCACTCATATGGCAGCTCTGAAGATATCTCACAGAATCAATCAACTATACTTACTGGCAAGCAGTGGCCGGATCAGTAACACAGCTCATATTTGTTCTCCCTCTTTCTTTGCCCCACTTCCTTTCTGTTTCCTCCCCCCTCCCCACTTCTTTTTCTCCATTACTGCTTTCACCAATCCAGAGGCAGAATATAAGCTTTGCTGGAGGCTGTGCTGTTCCACACTAAGACCATACTATAAGTAATAGCCTAAGTCCTGGCAGAGCTCTGAAGGTGACAGCTTGCACTGGACGGGGTGGACTTGGGAACATAGGGCCAGTAGCTCTACCCAGCCTCTGCAAACCAGTCAACAAGCCTGGCAGGGCGGCGCTGGCAGAGTGCAGGCGCTGGGAGAGCAATGCTTCAGGATCCTTGGGGCTCATGCTTACTCGACAGTCCTACTGGCATTGCTGGAACCTGAGTGACAGAGCTCTGTCCAAGAGAGAGGATCAAAGGAGAAAACCTTTGGACCCTTGGAGAACATCTGCCCAGAGCAGCCAAAAGCAGCATATTTGGAGGAAGAATGTGAAATGGAGCCAGGGGAGAAAGCCAAGATCACAACTTAGGTTGGCTTGTGGAGATAAACAGAAGAATGACGAGTAAGATGCAAAAAAAAGGTCACAGCAGGTTATTCAGTCCCTAAGGCAGGCATGTGCACTAGGAAGACAAGAGGCTGGCTTTCATTCTGGGGGCAGAGTGCAAGCCCAGGCCTGAGGTCTGAGTGAAGCAGAAGCGCATTCTAGCAGCCATTGAGGAATCAGAGGAGGCCAGGTGAGCACTCCTCCACATCTCAGATGCCTCTCCAGGATCCTCTCTCCATACTGTGTTCCCACGGTTGTTTAAGGTTGTTTATATCCTCATGACCATTTGGGAAAACATGCACATTAAGGGTTCCTTAAGCTTGCACACCATCTTTAAAAAAATTTTATTGGTATATTTTAATTGTATAGGATAGAGAGATCATAGTTATACATTTGTATATGCACATAACATTATTTGGTCTGTTTCCTTCCCCATACTATCTGTTTTTCTTTCTTTCTTTCTTTATTTCTTTTTGCAGTACTGGGTATTGAACCCAGGGGCATTTTACCTCCGAGCTACACCCCCAGTCCTATTTTTTATTCTTTATTTTTTGAAAACAGTCTCACTAAGTTGCAGAGGGCCTCACTAAGTAGCTGAGGCTGGCTGCGAACCCGGATCCTCTGGTCTCAGCCTCCCAAGTACTGGGATTACAAGCGTGGGCCACCACGCCCAGCTACCATCTGTTTTTAAAATAGTAACCCCTAGAGAGAGAGAGAGAGAGAGAGAGAGAGAGAGAGAGAGAGAGAGAGAGAGAGAGAGAGAGAGAAACAGTATAGAGCAGTAGAAGGAGGCCGACATTACTAAGTTGAAATCGCAGCCCTCTCATTTCTCAGTTCTTTGATATTGGGTAGATTAGTTAACCTCTCAAAGCCTCAGTTTTCTGACTGGTAAAATAGAAATACTAGCAAGTAGTGAACTCCTATCAACTAGTTGGGAGAAACACTAACAAGTAACAATTTGCAATGAGCAAGAGATGCACATGTGAAGCTACCAGCACCAAGCCTAGTGCAGGGTAGGTGGAGTTTCCACCAATTCCAGGACATCAACACCAGTCTTTGCCGGCAGCCAGCAGCAGCAGTGGCTAGGTGAGCTCTCAGGGAGTCTCAGAAACTTTCCAAGTTCAGTCGGGCCCTACCTTTGAGAGTCTCTCTACGGTACCAGAAATGGAGCTTTACGGATAATCTTAAAACGAACAAACTACAATGAATATATTGCCATGTGTACTCTAGTGGATTTGTGAGGAGGTTGGTGAGGGAGGGAGATGGAGGTTGGAAGTTACAAAAAGCCATCAGATCCTGGGAGAGAACAAACACAAGGAAAAAGGTGGAATGTGAATCTCTATTATCATACTTCAAAGCAGACACTATTGAGTCTTCCATACCAGAAAGTACTATAGCAACCATAAAGTAACGAGAAAGGAGATGGTGTCCAGATACTCTTGCCTTTGCTCAAAATAATCAACATCAGCACTCCATGTGCATACTGTGATGCACAAGGACTTAGGAGAAACAGGCTTATCCCTTGCTTCACACAGGGACATGCAGTCCCTTTTATCTGCCCTCTTCCCTAAGGCATGCGAACACTTCCCCTTTCCCCTCAACCCTCTTCACCTGTGCACACCCTCCTCAGAAAGTATACTCAATTCCAAACTTTAAAAAATTTCCCATTGCCTTCACATCAAAACTCACCTGTCCTGCAAGCTGTTTCCTCATTACTCTCCCTAGGACTAAGCAATCCAGGTCAATGTGTAACTCTCTCAAGGAACAAACTCTCTTTACAGGAACCTTGTTGAATCAGAATGACGTAACCCAAAGAGGTGATTCTAAAAATGGATTCCAGGTCCTGTAACTGAATGGCAGAAAGATATTTGGAAGACATCCCTTTTAGCGACTCAAATCAGGCCATGCCAGACAATTGGTCTTGTTCTAGTCTGACAAAGTGTCAATCTTGTCAAATTTCATCAGATCTGGTTTTCCTATTGAGGATAAATCTAGCGCCATAGATTAATACCACATTTAATTCATCAATCAAGGAGAGTCTTTTCTGGTTACAAACAGCGACCTGTAGCATTTCCCAAGGCTGAGTAAGTGCTCCTGAAGCTTTTCCCTGTCTAGACATGTATCTAAAACATCTAATTAGCTCTGTACATTCTGTCAGCACACTAAGACCGATGTCATTACATAAGCATGAGGCTCCCTATTAATATTGCTGCTCAGTGAACTGTCCTTTTACATTAGCCAATGTCAAAGTGAAATCATGCTACTGCTGAGAATAAAAATAATACACTTCAAATAACAAGTTCCAAGTTATGTTATGATCCAAAATATGGAACTTAAATTCTCTAGTTATCAAACAAACAAACAAAAAATGCCATCTAATGAATTAGGTACAAATTCAGAAGAATCTAAGTAGCTTGATGCATATTCTGTCATAAATGATACATTTACATATTTCCCCTTTCACAAAAAGCAAGAGGTTAAAGGAGGAGGAGGAGGAGGAGGAAGAGGAGAAATCTTTCCACTTCCCTTCTTATTATCAGGTCCTATATTAGGCAAGTGCTCAGTTGAGCCCATGTCATTAGTCAGTTGCACTGTGGTGTCAGTTCAGGGCTGGAGTGGATAGAGTTGATAGTCTTTGACTACCCACTATGTTGTACTGGGAGTACTGACACACATTATTCCATCTAATTCTCCTGCATACTCACAGGGAGAGAAATCATTCTCCACACTGAAAAGATAAGAAAACTAAGGCTCAAAAAATTAAATATCTTGGTCCAAGGCCCAGAACTTATTTTTTTAAAAAATCCAGAACACAAAGCCAGGGCTTCTTCATAGAAGAGTAAAAGAGTCCATTAGGCTCCATTTTCCATAGGAAGCACACTGACAACCGCATGGTACCCTGACACAGCCCCTCCCCACTCTGTTTTACATCTGAGAGTAGCCTATAGAGAGAGTTTCTTTCACCTCATAATCCTGGGGCAAATGTGTGAAAGAGGCCCTCTCCAGTGAGTGACAGCATTTTCTAGATAAATGAATGCATAGCAAAGATCAAGGCATGTGTTGAGCTTCTATAGTAAAGAGACTGTATCTTGAACAGAGCAGGTGTTCAACAATCTCTGTCAAGTCTCAATATTTTCTTTTCCCCATTTACTTTAATAAATACATTCAAGTCTCACAGTACCTTGTCTAGCAAGTTCTTGACCTTGCACCCATATAAGGAATGTTGGACTTAAGAACTGATCTCTGTCTGGAAACTGAGTGAAAGGTATGATTTCCTACAGTAATAGCTTAAATCAAGCCCCAGTTTTCCAGAAGACCCAAAGTTTTTTGGTTGTAAAGATCAAATAGCACAGCTAAGTGCCTATTTAAGTCACAGGATCTCATTATCAAGAGCCATTTCCAAGGATTCCTGCTGGTCATTCCCACTAAGATACTCACCCTGCTGCCTGTTATGATAGCCATGACATCCACCTTGCCTTTTGAAGATAAGGTACTGCTACTTAAGCTCCATTATAATCCAGGCTCCTAAAATCACTAGTAATATCAGGGAGCCCCATGTCAACTATAGCATCTTCCATTGGCACCACTGGCTAGTGCAGAAGAGCTCTTCTATCCCCAAAGAATGTTAGTGGCCCCTTATAACAATCTTTCAATCTTGTTGAAGAGGGGTCTCCATTAGAACTCTCAAGGGACACTGTTGAAATATGGGTCTCTATGCCTATGATATGCCCTGCCAACAATCTTATCCTTAAGTATTCCTTGTTCCTATTGTATGTAAAGGAATTCTTAGCATTTCATTGAGACTAGGGCCCAAGTTTTAGCTAACTGATCAAAGAAACAGAATCAATGCCATTGATTTGTGCTAGTGTACTGAATCCAGAATGTCTAGTCAAGTGCTTCCATAGTAATAAAATTCAACCTATCTAAAATTGCATTTTTTATTTATTTGACCTAGAACCTTCAAAATCCATGCTCACCCATATTCCCTAAATATTTTGGTTAATATCAATTGGCAAAGTCTTGCAAGTTTTTAGGACCATAAGCTATCTCCTCCTAGCTTGGACTTTGTCATTGGCATTTTGGTATGCCAGGATCTAAGTTTATAGATCTGGGTAATGGGGCATGAGAGGCACGAAAAGAACTGACTTACCTTAGTAATACAACTTCAGGAGATAGAATTTTCCATCAAGACAAAAATAACCTCATCAGAGAGGGGCACAGGGCTGCTTCAGCTGGCAAGTGTGGCTTGATGGACTCTGGGGATTCAGGATACCCTGTGTTCACCAAATCCTACCATACCCCCTATTCTAGCTTTCAGGTTCCACTCTTTCTCTAAGCACCCAAACTTTAACATACAGGACCTGGCTGTGAATTTAATTTACACCATAATTTGGCCACTTGCATGATTGCATGTAACTTTTTGGAATTATACATGAGTTTCTTTTAATGCAGGCATAGAAAGTCTCTATTTTTCAATCCATGCTTAGATAGAAAATTTTATTAATTTGAGTTCACATTCCCTTTCTTTAAACTATCTGTCACAGTTAGAAGCAGGTACCATATCACCCCAGTCCTTCACGTTCACTTTCACAATTATTTTGTAGAAGCCCCTACATGGTTCCTAAAAGCCTTCGCTTCAATAAGCACTTATTCAAGAAGAAGAAGTTCACAGACTATTTATTTGCTGATTTGGCATCTAATGATATGGTATGCCAGAATCTCATCCCTCATGCAGGTGGATTTTTCACTACATTTAGCTCCAACTGTGCCAGACAACCAATCCCAATCCCTTCCATTTCGCTGCAATTCTATTTCCTGCAACCATTACTGGTAAAATTCCATATCAATAAGTGTTCTTAGTTGCAATAACATAAAGATAAGAAGTGGAATGAAGCAATGTTGGATATTCTCACATAACCACTGAAAAGGCAAGAGAAAGCATTAGAAAACAACCAGGAACAAATAGGAGTCTACTCAAGCACAACCAAAACCATGCTGAAGAATTCAAGGCCATGGCTTCCAATAGACCACTCAGCTAGCCAGTGGAGCTAACTGCACCAACACTACGCCATCAACACAGAGTGCCACTGCTGAACTACCATCACTGCTACCTCAGTAAATGAATGTGCCTATCATTGAGTGGTTTCCCTACTCTCTCTGCTCCACCCTTTCATTCAAAGTATGCATACCTAATAGGCTGGGTCAGGCACATTCCCTGTGCCAAGAGCAGCTGGGAAATTGAATAGTGGAAACTCTCAGACTCTGTGGTAAGAGACAAGCTCTGAATCCTGCTAAGACTCACAAAGTGGGAAATTTCTCAAGCAATAAGAGGGAAATTATATGCTAGGCAAATAAGGTGTGGGGGTATAAGTATCTCCTATTGGTATCTTTTTATTTTCTTCATTTTATTGGGAAGCATTATTATAGCAAAAGAATATATACTTTTATGGAAGTCAAAGCTAGAAAACTTCCATACTAAGGGAAAAATAGTGTTACAAAAGTTTCATTTATCTGTAGGTATTTGGCATTTGTGGTGGGGGAATGTTTTATAGTGAATAAAAAGAAATCCAGCAAAAGAAAAAGGTTCTCATGAGTTTGAACATGCAAATTAGAGAATCTGGAAATAATAATATTCTAGATTCCCCATCCCATTTTTAGTCTTCAATAAGGCTGATTCATAAGAAGTATTTAAAATATCTGCTAATATTTTCCCAAGAATTTTTTAAAATTCCACATGGACCTACAGCAGAACATTTGCTACCAATCTGAACAGATATGAGCATCAAAGAAGAGAAAAGATCTTAAAATAAACTTGATTCCATATTGCCATTTAAGCACGCTTAAAGCAATCTGCCTTCTAAGAAGTGCAACTAAGATAAAGAACACTGGAGAACCAGAAATTTAAGTGGAGGTGGACAAAAGGAAATATGTGGCTATGCAGAGGAATCAGTGAACATTTGGTGATTTTAGTTATCTTGCCATGGATGAGGAGAGGAGGTGGGTTTGGTTTTTATTTTTTCCCCTCCATATTAAGAAAAAAGAGAGGCCCTCTGCAACTTAGTGAGACCCTGCTTCAAAATAAAAAATTTTTTAAAAGGGCTGAGCATGTAGCTCAGAGATAGAATGTCCCTGGGTTTAATCCCTAGTACCACACACACACAAAGAAAAAAAGAGGATATAAAAGCTACAGAAATACACAATGACTTTCCATCTTGAGCAGGGATGTATTCTTCTCTCTTGCTATAAACCATCTGAGCAGTGTCTAGATATTTTAATTTATCCATGTTAGCATTTAAACAGTTACATCCATTTGCTGTGTGTATTTTGATGATTGACATGTAAAAGACAAAGCGGCTAACAAAAATGTGACTAAAGAGGCCCAGAGGAGGCCTGGAGGAGAGCAGAGGGGGAAGAATTATAGCACCAAGGAGAAGGTAGGGGAATGAAGAGTTACACCACTTTACTGTGTGTGTGTGTGTGTGTGTGTGTGTGTGTATGTGTGTGTGTGTAATGTCTTATATTTTTATAGCAAATTTGCTCCACTTCAATAAAAAACTTAAATTTCACTATTATTTTTTCTTATTTCTTCTTTTTTTTTTTTTTTTTGCAGTACTGGGGTTTGAACTCAGGGGCATTCTACCTCTGAGCTATACCCCCAGTCCTATTTTTTATTCTTTATTTTGAAACAGAGTCTCACTAAGTTGCGGAGGGCCTCACTAAGCAGCTGAGACTGGCCTCGAACCCAGATCCTCCAGTCTTAGCCTCCCCAAATGCTGGGATTACAAGCGTGCGCCACCACGCCTGGCTTATTTTTTCTTATTTCTAAGTATAAAAGCGAATGGCCAGTTATTTAAGACCTGATGTCACATGCTGAGAAAAATATAAGGCTATACTTTCAGATTTTAAATGTAGTCTATGAAGTTAGAGGGATATTGTGAAATAAGACATTCTGGAAAGAGAAAAGAAAGGAAAGGGAAAAAAAATGGCTTCAAAACAGAAGTTAAAATTTTACCAAATTCTACTGGTTCCCAACTGACACCAAAGACTGAAGTCCAACATTTTGCTTTTTTCTGAAGCTATAGCCGTAGAGGTCACTGTCAAACCTAGAAGACCTGTGGAGGATCCAGAGGAAATTAAGAGAGAGGACTCTGAGTACTGGAGGTGACAAAACAAAGTATTTTTCTTATTCCTCTGACTACATTTTTAAAATGTTTTTAGCATAGTTCTCCTAGGTCAGTCTTGTAAGCCTTTGCCAGCAAGTGAAAAGAAAGCTAGAAACCACAAGCGTGGTCTGTAATTAAACAAACAATTTCAGTTAAGTGTAATTAAAGCAGTAAAAACAAAAATGAATTAGAAGTTGGTATACAAAACTCTACAATTATGTCTTTTAAAAGGTTGTAGTCAGGAACTGGATATACTGTATTTTGTATTGGGATTTTGCAACACAAGTGAATATGCTAGGGTTTCTTGTGAGTCCTATAATTTTCAAGGTTTTTTTCCCCTCCAAATAGTCATTTTGATTCTTCCTTAAAGTATATAGTGATATGTACAGAGAACCTTCCCTGAAAAAAACACACTGTGAAGGGTTGAATATTCAATAATGTACTCTAGATGCCCAAGAGTATACTATTGGGAAGCATAGGGAGCTTTCATATCAATCCTTATAATCTGTGATGAGGGAAATGAAAAGAGTACAAATAAGAGCAACATAATTTATTTATAAAACAGTCACTTCAAATTCATCTATAAGTACCATTTAGGCAATAGTCAAATGTATCTTTTCCTTGTTTTAACCCCAGAATCTAGAAGGCTACCTGATAAAGAGAAAATGTCCAATAAATATTTGTTGATCAAATACATGAGTATTTATCATGTAAAAATAATAATTCAATGAATACTTAAGTGTTGACATCTTATGAATGTATCATTTACTAAAATATTCTTAGGCCCCAAATGAAAAATATTTAAGAAATAATTTTGAAATGAGTAGATGTTGGAAAATTGAGGGAAAAAAAATGAAAGAAAAAAACATAAAAATTGAGAGAGAAATACCATTTGTGTTTGGAAATTCCTACCAGCAGTTTATCCATTATTCACAGCAACATGAAGACTCTCATTCTTTCACAGATCATTTTATGAATGCAATACTCACAGGAACCTCCAAGGAGATAATTTGTTCTGAGCATAATTAACAGTCCCCTCCCCTGCTCCAGGTAGGCCTAATACCATTTAATGAGTCCTCATCTGGCTGTATTACTTTTCAGGACCTGTAGTAATGTCATAGAATCAGAGAACCTTAAAGCTGGAAGAAAACAGGTGAACTATCTAATAATTCAACCTCCTTAACACACAGAGGAGAAATTTCTCAGTGAATTTGAGTGACTTGCCCCAGTACCCATAGCAGTAGATAAAACTTGAACCTCTTCTATTCAGAGCTCTGAAGCCTTACACAATCAAGGCATTTGCTAGCTTGTATTGACCATGAGGCATTCTACCTTTGAAGTATAACCCCAGCCCAATTTTATTTCTTATCTGGAAACAGGGTCTTGCTAGGTTGAAGAGAATCTCACTGCTTGCTGAATTTGTCCTCGAACCTGTGATCGTTCTGTCTCAGCCTCTGAAGTACTGGGATTACAGTTGTGCACCACCATGCCCAGCTTGACCACAGTTTTAACCATTCCTTAGGAATCCAAGATTTAAACTGTTTCTTGGTTTGGATCCCCTCTACTTCCATTCTAATAGTAATGTTATACAGTCATTCTCCACAAAACTTATGGATCTCTAAGTTCCACTGAGACCTTAAAACATGTAGGATAGGTGTAAACAGTTCTTAGCAAAAATTCAGATTTATTTTTTAGTTTCTTTATTTCCATTCATAAGTAGGACCTTCCTCTTCCCCCATGGGGTTCTTTGTATCCCAGTTGGGTAAAATTTAATAGGCAAACTTATTTAACTGTTTAAACGATGCTACCAGGACCTTATAAATCCAGCTGGTAATGGCAGGAAACAAATGCTTAGAAGAAGGCTAAGTCTCCATGGTTTCTCAATTCCTGCAATGGGTGCTCAGAGGGAGACTTTAAAGAGTGGTATCAATGAAAGATAAATGGAAAGAAATTAAGTTAAAAGAGCCTATGTATAAATCACTGTCTTCCAAAATTCCCCTTCTCACCTGGTATTATGGGGAACAATCTGGATGTCATCCACTGGGGTTCTACAAAGAACACTAAACTACACATCACTTTACTCAAACTTCTTAACAAAAGGCTCATGGGTAGAAACACCTGGACATCTTTGGAGACAAACATGTCTCAAACAGCCATAGAACAGAATGCAGAAGGAAGATAACACATTATATATACAAAATTTATCTATTCCTAATTCAAACTGAAAAATAAATTTTTAATTTCCATCATTCTCCAGAGTGAAAAGCCAGAGTTGCCAGCACATCACCTCACTGTTGTGTTCCCATGACCAGAACACAAAAGTGAAGTTCAGGCCCTCAGTCAGAGGCATATTAGGCGGCTGGTGACCGTAACTTCCCCGGGTGTCTGTCATCTGCCTCTCATGACATTATACTAAAAAAAACTTAAAACTGTTTGACTATAGTTAACAGGGTTTATAGTATTTGAAAGCAAATAAGCACTGTGACCTAATCTCATAAAGTATGATGTATAAAAATGATATAAAGCCACATTGGTGTTCTATTTGACCTTCCAATAAAAGTCATTTTCTTCATTTGCCTGATAAAACGTTGTTTCAGAGGTTTAGCAATGTACTATGAGTTAAGACTTCTATCTCTGCCACTTTACCATTAACAAGATTTGGGGATAAAATCTGTTTTCCTTCTTATTTATGATAAAATTACACAAGATTAAAATGCAAACTCCACTACTCATGTCCTGGTCATTGTAACAATTGACAAAGTAAATAACAAAATTCCAGAACTCTGAACAGATGACCCAGCAGCTAGTATAAACTTACTGCAGCCTTTAAGCCATAATATTAGGGATATTTATATAATTATGAGCAGTTCCAAATTAGAGGGTACTGTAAAAATGCAAACTTCCATCACAGGAATGGGATGTGGGCTGGGATCCTTGAAATTAACCTTCCTTTTTTAATCTCACATTTGATATTTTGCTATAAAGCCTCTAATTTTAATGTTATACTTGTCAGAGTTAATGAAATTGAAATGAGTCACAAATACCATCAATAATACATTATTATAATATCTCCATTATATAATATTGCAAGTATTCATGGTCCAAGAAGAATGCATTTGCTGCTGAACTCTTCATTATAATGAGGAAAGCACTAAGCATGTTGCTAATTTTAACAAGACAGAAGATCTTAATGCATGTTCCCCTCACTCCCACCAAAACCCTATTTTTTTATTTATTTTCCTATTTTTAACCATTTCCCAGCACAGGCTATAGGCATTTACTAATGGCTGTTCCAGTAGGACTGGCTCATGTGCCTGGCTGTCTCCAGCTCCCTCACAGACTCTGGGTGGTTCTTCATAGCCCATGTCTACCTGAGGCCCTTTGTATTTAACCAAATTCTTTAGTGACAGGGATCTGCAGGATAAAGAATGCTGCATGGGGTAGGAATGCACACACATGTTTTCAGCTGCTTTATATTCAGCCCTGCTGTGACTCAGCTTGCAAGTTCAAAGTTATAATGCCATTTTTCATTTCTTAGAAGAAAACATCTCAGTAAAAGTATGAAAATCCCAAACCTGTTTTTCAAGGGAAACAAGGAACAAGTTTTCAAAATTATTTGGATTTTTTGCTGAGTAGCGGTAAGAATCATGATACAACATCAAGATCCACTAGCTGAATCTAAAATTAAAAGTTATGCACAAGATTATTTCTTTGATATAATGTACAAATTGACTGTTTTTGTCCTTGTGCTTGTCAACTTTCATTGAGCATATCTCTAAAACAATTTTTTACTATACTTTTTCCCCCAGGAGTTTTAAAGAGAAAATAAAATTTCTCTACTAGAAACAGTTTCTTTACACAATTGATTTGGAATTCAAAGCAATTCATTTTTTAGGTGGTAGCCATAAATTTGAATCAGTAAATCCATTTTTAGACTCCGCCTTCAGAGAAAATTCTGTGGCAATATAATTAATCCTTTGTACCCGAGGTGAAACTGTGACAGGATAATGGCACTATTTTAGGTATTACCTGAGCAAATCTGCATTCAGTATAAAGTGAGAAGAAAAAAGGAGGAAGAAAGATCCAAGATAAGAATTGACTGTCTTTTATTTCAATGTATATGTATATTTATATTTATATATAAATGCTTAAAAGATTAATAGATAACAATGAACTGGTATAACACAAGAATTTTTGTTTTCTTCTTACAGGTTTCAAAACTAAAGTCATTAAAGAAAATGAAAACTGAATTTTTAAGTGCTGAGAGTAATTCTCAAAAATATTCATGTACACAAATCTTGACTAGACCCATCTTTGAAAATGTTCCCATGTGAAGCTGTCCAACTAGATTAATTTGGGTTTTATCAAATCCTGAGGTACCCAAAAGGAATGGGCTGCGAAAAGTTCATGACAAAAAAAAAAAAAAAAAGATGAACCAAATGAATAATAGCCTGTTTTCTGGTCAGCAATAAGCCTGCTAACTACCATGAGAGACAAGGTAACATTTATGAGTCTCAAATTTGCCTGAATTTATTCTGGAACTTCTGAATATATCTGGAAAAATCTAAATAATGTGCTTCTTTTTGTAAGAAACAATAGACACTAGCCAAATAAGTGGGAACATCAAGCAAGTCCTTCTGTTTAATTTTGGGTTTTTTTTATTTGGTTTGTTAGATTTTTTTTTTCCCTGTAACTTGCCACATACTTAACAAAAGTGCTTTTGCAGTTTACTCTTCAGCAAAAATATTCTTTCATAAGCAAGTGACTTAAATTGGGTCTCAGTTTCAAAAATCAATATTGCATTTTTCAGCCTTCCAGTTTACTTTAGTACAATTGGAAAATTATGCAAAGCTAAGGAAGTGTGCCAACCATAAATTAAAATAACATCTGAAGGAGCAAAATGTAGCTACATGGTTTATAAGCCTACAAAGGATCTAATGTCATGAGGTTTATGAGTAGTAAACCTTGGTGACAGTAATTTTCCTTCGTTAAAACTACCAACTAACAGCCTAAGAGATTTTTATTTTTTTCAGTACTGGGGAATGAACCCAGGGGCATTCTACGTCCAAGCTACACCATCAGCCTGTTTTTTATTCTTTATTTTGAAACAGGGTCTCACTAAGTTGTGAAGGGCCTCACTAAGTAGCTGAGGCTGGCCACAAACCTACGATCCTCCTATCTCAGCCTCCCAAGTACTAGGATTATAAACATGCACCACCACGTCCGGCTAAGCCTAGGAGATATCTTGTTACACTTTTAGATTTCTCATCAGACTTTGGTGTTGAGTTTTTAAAATACACTTGATTTCTGAAATTTTCCCTGTGCCTTCAGCCCCTCTAAACACACCTCCTCCTGGAATTTCATGCTCATCACAATGGAAAGCCTTTGAATGTCCTGAACACTTCCCCTCACTATAAGAAAATGCATTAGGATCTAGCCACCTGCCCCAGTGTGCCATGTCTGTACCAATTAGGCATGAGGGCTTAAAAGCTGTTCCTGAGGAGATTCATGACTGGAAACATCAGCCCTTGTTTCTGGGAGACAGGTCACCTGGACCTTCTGTTATCACCACCAGTCAAGGCATCCTGCTGAACCGGCAAGCCATGCATTCCCTTCCCAACCCATTCCCAGTCACACTGCCACAATGATCTTTTTCAGGTGTGCATCTGAGGTCCAAACAAGAAGAGAGATCTGTTTTAATTGCCCATGACTTGCTTTATGGCCTCCAAGAACCCATGAGAACTTTTGATAAGTAGTTTAAAATTCAGAAGCTGAGAAATACGTATTTCCAGTAGGGCTGAAGAACAGTATCTAAATGCAAAACAACCAAGAGCTCTCTAAAAGGCACTGTGATATAACCAAGTGCTGAAAAATGAACTTAACAAAGAAGGGTTTTCAAATTTGTAACTAAAGGTAAAACTCTTACAGTTAGCTTTTTATTGTTTAGAAAACTCCTTTCAAGGCGTGCTGCCTTCAGAACTTGAGAAATAAAATTATTTAATTCAAGTTTTCAAATTGCTCATGTAAAATGATTTCTCACTCAGGCACCAGAGAGCTGAATCATTATCAGGCAGTTCTATTCAAGGAAGTTTTTCAGAACAAAGCCACTGAGAGGAGGCATGAGAGCTAAAAGCCTCACCTGTGAGTGCATAGTTTAGGGTTCATTCTGCATTGAATACGTGGCTTCGTCTTCTGTTAAGCAGGATTCAGGTATCCATCTCTGGACCACTGGGCCCTGGATGCACTAGTTCTAAGCTCAGAAGAGATTCCTAATATACTTCACCACACCTTTTCTTCCCCATGACTCTGCTAGTGCGTTGCTCTGATTTGGGTATTTTCTAATAGTCTCAGGCCATAAGACAATAATTTACAGTTAAAACGTCAGAACAACTGTTTTAGAAAATGGTCACATAAAAGTTTAAAGCATACGTGTATCAAGGATGGGGGAGACATATAAAGAAGACTTCTTAAGACAGATTTTCCAAAACATCTATATGTAAATGTTTTCAACAATATTTATCATATAAAGTCTTAAGAGATATTGAGCTGGCATATTATTTAAAAATACTGACTGGTATATAAAGTCCGAATCCAAAAGTGAATTTATTATCACTATGCTTCACCTTTGAGTTAATCAAAAGTCAGCCACTAGAGGCTGGGGGTGCAGCTCAGTGGTAGAATGCATGCTTAGCATGCACAAGTCCCTGGGTTCAATCCACAGCACCAAAAAAAAAAAAAAAGTCATTAAATATACACAAGAATCTGCTATAAGCCGGGCGTGGTGGCGCACGCTTGTAATCCCAGCATTCGGGAGGCTGAGACCGGAGGATCCAGGTTCGCGGCCAGCCTCAGCTACCTAGTGAGGCACTTCGCAACTCAGTGAGACTCTGTTTCAAAATAAAGAATAAAAAGGGGCTGGGGGTGTATCTCGGAGGTAGAATGCCCCTGAGTTCAATCCCCAGTACCGCAAAAAAAAAAAAAAAAAAAAGAATCTGCTATAAGATTGTTACCATAAAAACAAAAAAAAGAAATTTGGGATTGTATTAGCAGTTGAAATTTCTTAGATGACTTTAATTTTAGTGCCTACCTTAATATAAAGCATTTGCCGTATGGTTATAGAATTCATGACTTTGTTCTACTCACTATAATATGCAGTGCTTTCACAATCTGAGTATGATATATTCTAGTAATTCCACAAATTAAATCCTAACTTTAGAAGGTGAGGCTTGTACATTAGAATTTTTTAAAAGCTCTCCAGGTAATTCTCTTCTATAGTGATTGAAAATAACTGATGCAAATTGGGGAAGGGTTAAATGAGTGCTGTGTGTGTGTGTATGCCTTTATCAACTTATACCTCACTAAAATGTATGATTACAATGCACAATAAAAAAAAAAAAAAGAATCGATGCACACCAACAATCTTCAAGGCCTTACCTATTTTAGAAAAAGACAAGTATAGCAATTAAGAACTCAGAAAAAAATAATCTAAACAAATAGAAAATACTAATCATGTGAGCAAAACACAAAAATCTGTCTTCGAAAAGTAAAGGTAGGTTGGAAAGAGTGTGATGTAGATAATTTGGGCCTACTGGGTAAACTTCTAGGAAAGATACATTATATACTGGATTATAAAGGTCAAGAGAGTCAATGAACCACAGAATAAAACATTTAAAGAAAAACTCTTTAAAGAATCTGAGCATTTGAGCCAAATAATAATGGTTATAATTATAATGTGTCTTATCTTTTTATCATTATTTTTTAAAGAATGCTATTTAAGACTGAGATTTTATTGTCGTGGAGTTTTTTATTTTGGTTGATTTTTGTAGCTGTTCTGTAAAATATTTAACTCAAAAAGAACTGAACGTTTGTCTAGTCTAAGTCAGTGAAGAGAACTAAGCAGAACAAATAGAAAATAACCAATAACTCAATTGTAAATGAAGGTAAGCACCTAAGCATTTGACTGAATGCTATTTTAGTCTTCTTTCTTTAAGAAAAAGAATTATGTAAAGAGTCATAGTTTTCAGCAGAAACGAGATGCATAATAACAAAACATATCCTTATTCACACAAACTTTTGCAATATGAAGACATAAAAAACACACTCCAGGAACTCTAGCTGATGATATTTCCTGACAGAGGAATTTATCCTGACTTTTGTATTCTCGAAACATAATAAAACACAAATGTATTTTAATATAAAAGGCATTACAATTTTCTGGGTAGAACATGCTGTCTCCAACACAGCAAGTTTTTGTCTCTACAAACACTTTTTTCTACCTATTCTGATAATATCTCCCTATCCCACTGCTTTTCAAGACATCAGAGATGACCAAGATAGAATAGTCTAGCTTATTTTTTATATTTAAAAAGACTTTTGTTTGTGCTTTGACTTAGGCATGTCTAAAAATCAGTATGTGACCTACTTTCAACCCACAGAGGTTAGCATCACTTTCTAAGGCTCCTTGCTCTTCATTATATTTTTGGTCTTTTCCATCCCTGCCTGGCTCCACACCACTCTCAGGTTATTCTTTCCAAACACTATTCTACTGTGCCATCCTCTGCCCAGGAACCAACAAGTGTTCTGTGTTGGATCACGTCCTGAACACTCAGCTTGGCCCCTAAAACCTGACAAGTCTGTCTCTTCAACTTTATTTCCTCCTCTCTCAACAAGCCATCGTCCCCGCTGCCTTCCACAGAAATCATGTTTTGCTTTCACTCATATATGCACTTATTAAACATTTAAGCTCATTCCTACTTCCACACTTTTGTTCATCCCTGTTCCTCTGTGTGCATTCACACCTTACCTAGTCTTAAAGGCCTGGTTCAAATACCAAGTCTTGCACACAGCTGTCCTCAGCTATGCTAAGCTAACTTAACTCACTTATTCTCAGGTTCTCAAATTAGCATTTCTCATTCTGGATTCATATCAGTTCAAATAAATTTGGAAACTCTGGTTTAAACTATGTTGAACATGTTTTACTATTAAAGGAATTCTCAGAGTCTTTAATAACTTGAAATCAGTTGTAAATTCCTAAAGGGGATATATAGGAATCAGCATTTCACAAACTTACTTGGGCATGAAAATTTTATACCATAACTCCTGATATCTTAGGGAAATTTTATTCAGGAAATACCTGTAGTTATTAAAACTGGTACCACATGATTCACCACTTAATTACATGGTAGATCTATTATTTATCCTGTAATTTCTCTCTCCTTATTTCTATATATCTTAGACCTTTTCAAATATCCAGAATATTAAGTCCTATCTCCCTTATGCCTGGAATCAAAGGGCTAAAGCAATAAATGTACTTGTCTCAACTGATGTTTCGTGAAAGTGTTCTAAAACATATTATTTTATCTCCTTGCCTTCTAAGCAGAAAAATGAATGAATCTTTGATGACTGAAGCTGGGTGAAATAACATAAACACAATGGTGCCACTTTTGCAAACACTTCAAGCAGGTCACCTCCCTGGGCCTCGGTGTCTTCATCTGAATAATGAAACCATCCAGTTCTAAGGGTCTACCTTTTAGCAGCTCAGTGTGATGATTCTTCAAATAAGTATTCACTATAAATCCTATAAAGGTAAGAGCAAGACAATTAGACATCATCCCCAGAACATTTGTTGTGGAGGGTTGCTAAGGCTGGCCCAGAACCTTCGATTCTCCTGTCTCAGCCTCCCAAGTACTAAGATTATAGGCATGTGCCACCACACCCAGCCAGAACATTAAGAAATCTTTGTGCTCAGCTTTAACTTGTTTCCTTGTGATTTGCCTCCTTGGAATAAAAAAAAAAAAAATCCTGTTAATTATGTTTTACTGCCATTTGCTTTCTGCCAAGTCAAGTGTGAAGGGGAGGATTAGGCTAAATATTATTTTTTTTTTAACTTGATGTATTCAAGAATGAACTGCAACTCACAGTCCTTAAGTCACACAACCTTAATTCATTAACTTAGATAAATGCTTTCCAGTGCAGACTGAGATAACATAAAGTGATGATTTGATTGAAAGTTAATTGCAAGCATTCTATATTTAGAGTTAGTACTTTGTTAGTTGTGTATTTTGAGCTTTCATCTATTTTTTTTTTTTTTTGTGGTACTGGGGATTGAACTCAGGGGAATTCTACCTCCGAGCTATACCCCCAGCCCAATTTTTTATTCTTTATTTTGAAACAGGGTCTCACTAAGTTGCAGAGGGCCTCACTAGGTAGCTGAGGCTGGCTATGAACCTGGATCCTCGGTCTCAGCCTCCCAAATGCTGGGATTATAAGCATGCGCCACCACGCCCGGCTTGCATCTATGTTTATAAAAGCAAATGTTACTTATACAGGACTAGGTAATGTTGAAATAAAAATTTGTTGTGGATTTTTCACATGCAGGTTGAATAATCAAAAGATTTCATTTACCTAAATTTTTTCTTCCACATTATAAAAATCTTGGATCCTACTTATCTAAGCAGGCTTCCTTTCTACTGAGTTTATTTTAAATGACTTTAAAAACCAAAGGGAAATTAATCTTATTTATGGAATTTCTTAACTACTTCTTCCTAAGTCTTTGGCATAATTGTTAATAACATTTAATAATTATTAACTAATGAAACCTCCTCATGCAAGTACTATCCCCTTTGGGACTGGGTCAAACATAACTAACATATTAACTAACAAAAATGTATTAAGCATCAACTGAATATTCACCTACATATTAAGGAGAGTACAGATCCTTAGAGTTCCCACTCTCAATGACTTAACAATAATTTTGGTAACCTGGATGATGTAGACTAGAAATAGAATGGAACTCAGAAATACTCTATCCTCTTGAACTTGCCACAGAAAGAAGCATCCTAGAGGTGACTAAGAATATTACATAGTTTCTGGCCTCCAGAACCTCACCTTGTAGGGGGTTATAAATTTTAGATTCTAAATATGAGGATTTACATTTTACTATGCTTTTATTTATTTCTCTGTGCATAGAGTGTGGATGTATGTAGCAATTTCCACTTTCCCAGTTTTCTCATACTCATTCCAAATTGATTTTGGGTATATAGGCCACATATATACTTGAGAATACCAAGCATGAACATTGCCTAATGACCAGTAAATAAGGTAAGGGAAAATGTTTCCTACTGCTTTTTTCTCTCGTTCATAATCAGAAGAGGTTAAGTCTTACTAATGTCAAAGGTTTCCTACACTAGAAAAATGATTATGTAAATCACTAAATTAATTGGTGCAATAAATAACTAGATCCTCAGCTATACGTTAGCTATATAAACCAAGATCCCCTACTTGCCTAAAAATAGAGAAGCTGTCCTCTCAGAGCTCATGGGTCCAGGAAGTTGTCCTTAAGGTCACATGAATCCTATAAAAGGCATGTTTCTTAAGGCTAAACTAGAAGGATTGGATTTGTCATTCATTAGGTTAGAAAATTGCAACCTTTCTTTTGTATTTATGACCCACAAAGATAGAAAATTTCAAAAGAACACTAAGTGAGAATACTAAGTGTTTGAAATATTACAACTCAGGAGAAACTTTAAATGGACCATCTGTAAAGGAAAACTGCTAGAGCCCTTTGAAAGATAATAAATACGATAATAAATCCAATCCTGTCTGCCCATTCAGAACAAATATAGCCCCTTCAGAAGTCTTAAAAGGAAAAGCAAGAACATGTGTTCTCCTAGACATAACAAGTGTATTGGTTTTTCACCTGTCTCAAGGTCTTCTGGCTGATGGGACTAGTTCATAAAGACTCCACAACAGTCAGGAAAACCTGTGACAGATGGCTCTCATGTTAATGGACTGAACAGGGAACAAAATTCCATGAACCCCCTAGTATGGTAAATGATGAATGGCAAGAGAAAAGCTGGCCTGTCTTCTGACCATATAAATTCCTTTCCTTTAAAGGGAAGTTTGTTCGCTGAAAGGCTTAAAGGTGAGTCAGGAATTGTTCATGTTCTAGAAAAAGAACATACAACCGATTTAAAAAAACATTTATAATCATGTACTAATTGCTTAAGCTAGCATTCTCTACTTCTCATCATTTCATCTACCACAGTATATCAAAGTATGAGAGTTTATAAAACTTAGAGGAAAAACCCAAGGAAATTCCATTTCTTTTGTGTTCCTCAAACTGAAGTTTTCCCTACACCTATTTTGTCCATGTGAGATGGAATGCTGTACTAAAAGAGATTTAAAGTTGGACATGGTGGAGCATGCCTGTAATCCCAGTATTTGGGAAGCTGAAACAGGAAGATCACAGGTTTGAAGAAAGCCTCAGCAACAGTGAGCCTCAAATCATCTTAATGAGACCCTGTTTCCAAATAAAAAGTTAAAAAATAAAGCTGGGGATGCAGCTCAGAGAATGCCCCTGGGTATAATTCGAGGTACCACAAAAATAGAGAGGGGGAGGGGGAAAGGGGAGAGGGAGAGGGAGAGGAAGAAGGAGAGGGAAAGGGATAGGGAGAGGGAGAGGTTGATTTAAAACATATCATAGTCTTAATTGTATGAAAACTTTCCTTTCTGGAAAAAAATAATATTTAAACTTACAGAGATTTTTTTAAGGGTCTTCACCGATATACATCATTCCCATCCCCCAAGAGCCATTAATTTTTAGACTCATATGTAATGATCTAGAAACCCGAACATGAAAAAAGAATTTCCATTCCAGAATTTTTTTCAGAGAAACAATCCTTAAAATATAACTCTTCAGTTCAAATGCAATTACTTAACCAATCCTTCTGCTAATTTTACTTTCCAACAAGACTAATAATCTATCCATTCATCCATCCATCCATCCATTCATTTGTTCAACAAACATTTGGTGAATGTGTCACTGTATTAAACTCAGTGTCATTGTAATTACTTCATGGACTCTGGAAATACAACCCCCTAACCAAAATTCGTGAAACTTTAGTTAAATTTCTTAAACTCTCGAGTTTCAGTGTTTTTGCCTGTAAAATACTGGTTGCTCATATACAACTACATTTTAAGAGCCAACCTAGAGGTACATTGTCTTCTTACTTAGCTGCCCCACTGAGATGGAGATTGTTATGAATCAACCTAGAGGAAGACTATTGTCTTATTGTTCTCCAGAGAAATATAGAAACAAATATATAGATGCATGAAAAGAGATTATTAAGGAAATTAGCACCTGCAATTATGGGATCTGAGGACTTCCATAACAAGTTGTTGGCAAGATGGAGATCCTGGGATGCCAGTAGTATGGCTCAGCCTAAGTTCAAACCCAGGGAAGCTAATTACATAATTTTCTGTTCAAAGCTGAAAGCTGCTAGTATAATTCCTGGAGTTCAAAGGTCAGAGGGCCTGAAGCTTTGATGCCCCTAGGGAAGAAGATAAAGGCTGTTCCAGCTCAAGGAGAGAGAGAGAGAGAGAGAGAGAGAGAGAGAGAGAGAGAGAGAGGGAGAGAAAGAGAATATGAATATGAGAAAGAATAGAGAGAATATGAATGAGAAAGAATATGAATAAATATAAATAAATGTGAATTTTCCTTTCCTCTACATTTCTGTTCTTTCTGGTCCCCAGCCAATTAGATGCCACCTGCCCACACTGAAGGTGGATCTTCCCCATTCAGTCTGCCAACTAACATATCAATATTCTCCAGAAACACCCTCCCAGAAATTCTTTACTGATTCTCTAGGTATTCCTTAATCCACTCAATTGAGATCTAAAATTAACCATCACAACTATGATATATTTTGGAATAATTTTAGGATAGGACACAGAATCTCAGGCAAGTTTCTCTGGACCCTCCATGGGCCCAAGAACAGGATTACTCATGAGGCACTGCAAATAATCATTTCTAT
>PVLC010007837.1:20681-61492 GCA_004027655.1 Graphiurus murinus | reverse complement strand
GTACTGGGGATGGAACTCAGGGGCATTCTACCTCCGAGCTACACCCCCAGCCCTATTTTTTATTCTTTATTTTGAAACCGAGTCTCACTAAGTTGCGGAGTACCTCACTAGGTAGCTGAGGCTGGCCGCGAACCCGGATCCTCCGGTCTCAGCCTCCCGAATGCTGGGATTACAAGCGTGCGCCACCACGCCCGGCTCTATTTCAGACTTTTACCACATCTCTGATTTCTGTTTATCCAGAGACACCCACCCCCCGCCCCCGGAATCATGCAGGACCAGCAGAGATAAAGTATTGAAGTATTGGAACCTGGGTCTGCTGCCAGAAAGACCTGCACTCAGATCCTAGCTTTTCTGCTTAGCTTACCAGATGGATATTGGCAGGCAATTTAACTTTCCTGAGCCTCCTTTTCACATTTAGAAATAAAGATTTCCAGTGAAAATGAAATGGCATATGCAAAGCGTGTGTGTGTGTGTGTGTGTGTGTGTGTGTGTGTGTGTGTGTTACTGAGGATTGAAGCCAAGGGTATTCTACCTCACAGCTACACCCCCAGTCCTTTTATTTTTTATTTTGAAACAGAGTCTCACTGGGTTGCTGAGAGTCTCGCTGTGTTGCTGAGGCTGGCCTTGAACCTGCAATCCTCCTGTTTCAGCCTCCCAAGTACTGAGACAGGTGTGCACCACCATGTCTGGCTGCAAAGTCTTTTTTTTTTTTTTTTTTTTCGACTGTAGTGCTTAATACATGGTAGAGACTTAGTAAATTCTAGTTCTTATAATTATTAGGATGAATATAATTACTATTTTATTTATTTGCTTTTGTTTGTTGGTTGGTTGGTTCAGGGGATGGAACCCAGGGGCATTCTACCTCTAAGCTACACCTCCAGCCCTATTTTATTCTTTTATTTTGAAACAGGATCTCGATAGGTGGCTGAGAGTCTCACCATTTGCTGAGGCTGCCCTCCAACCTGGGATCCTCCTGTCTCAGCCTCCCAAGTACTGAGATTACAAGTGTGCACCACCACACCTGGCTAGCCTGGCTAATTACTCCCATTTTAAAGATGAGTATTTTGAAGCTTGGAAAAATCAAGATGTAGTCAAATCTGTGATTTCCAGCCTGGAGCTCTTTCTACTATGTGAAAAGACTGTTAATCAGTGGCCCTGAGCCTGGAGAGCTTTACCTGCCAAAGGTCCAGGCCGAGAACACTGATGTTATAATAGTGACAAATGGTGGGGTCCGGCTTATATTTAGGGTTGTCTATTTCTGGATGAATCCACTCTCCCTGGTAATTGGGGTTGTCAATGATCCGAGGTTTCCATTGTCCCTAAGCAAAGAACCAAAGAGTGAAAATGGCATTAATATTTTTTCATTTTTCTGATCTCATGCAATATGTATTAGACATAAGGTTTCAGAGCAGGATTCCTGGAGATCCTTTCCCTTTCTTTGAGTTAATGCATAGACTTTTCCAAGTTCCCCTTTCTACCCAGAGGGAGCTCAATGACCCTGCAGGAACCCATTCTGAGCCTGTCCCATCTCTGAAAGAAGCTAAGGAAGTGCAGCTTCTCAGACAGCATCCTCTAAGTGTCTTGGCACTCTGAGCTGTTCTTTCCCTGCTGCGAGGCACAGGAAATGGTGGCCAAATACAAAAGCTCAGTCAGCTTTGCTGCTAACCATTTGTCAGCTGATTCCTTTAGTTCTTGCTTCCGACAGGAGGTCAGGAGTTAGCTCTTCAAAAGATGCGCCCCCATCCCCTATCACCCCGGGCTCATTCAGGTCCTGCCCTTTCCCCTTCGAACCCACTTCTGGGAATTCCAGTCCCTGACCCCAGGCCCCTTTCCTGCTTGGACCACATTCCTTTGGCTGCTTCTACCACTCCGGAGAAGCCCTTTGCCTAAGGCTGCCTGAACCTCTACCTCTCATCCTTGATTTTACCAGCCCACCCTCGTAAACACAGCCCTGGGAACAGGGCTCAGGTGAGGGCACAGTGCTATTTGGGGGTGGAGGTAGAGAAAATTCTGACCGACCCCATCTCAGCATTTTTTACTTGTAGATGGGAATTTACATCTCTTCTGTCTCATTTCTCACACCCATTGGAAAGACAGTGACCCCTCACCTTATACTTCAGGTTGGGTATCAGGGGCCCTTCCCACTCCCCATCTATCGCCTCGTTCCAGTCATCTGGCTTCTTGGCCTCGGGGTCCGGGATGTACTCAAAGTCCTCCCAGTCCTACAATGAAATTCCTTCATGAGGAAAGATGTGTGGTCTGAGATGAAAGTGGGGTCCCAAGTGCAGTCAGGGGAACTGGTTCCCTCCCCCATTCCCCTCCTGCTCTCCTGTGTGGGCCCCAGATCTAGACTTTGCAAACAAACCCAGTGCAGGAGAAAAAAAGCCTTTAAGCAAGTCTAGTCCCACCTCTGGGTTCACTGTCACTCTGACCTTGAGTGCTGTGAGCTCAAATAAGGTGGGAATGTCCCTGTTCTCTGACCTCTCCTTCCCCAAGTCATGTGTCCTGTTAGGGTTCAGATTTTTGTTTTGTTTTGTTTTGTACTGGGAATGGAACCCAGGCACATTCTACCTCTGAGCTACACCCCCAGACCCTCCCACCCTTTTATGTTTTTGAAACAGGGTCTGGTTAAATTATGGAGAGTCTCACTAAGTCGCTGAGTCTGACCTCAAACCTGCGATCCTCCTGTGTCAGACTCCCAAGTACTGGGATTATAAGCATGCACCACCATGCCTGGCTCCCACCAAAATTTAACAGCCAATGTAATGGTATTGAGAAGTATTGCAATTCCTGAGACAGATTAGCTAGGTGAGGTTCTAGCAAGCCCATAGCCCATGGGATAGGATGCTAAGTGCCTGTCTCAGGAAGCCAAGCCCCACCCACCTGCACAGTTGCAGGGGCAAAGAAGCCGGCAACCTCTCTGCTCTCCCCAGGCCTTGAGCCAACCCCAACAGCATCAGGCACATGATCCTAACCAGGAGGGAGGGTCTTTGATTCATCTTGTTACCCTGAGCCTGCCTGCTGGGCCTGGCAGGAACTGAGACCCTTATTTTCCCATGATGCTGAAGGCCCAAATGCTTTGCCTGATCATATGCCTTAATTTCCTGACTATGTCTCCCTAGCCCTGGGATGGGAGCCTTTTGCAGAATCTCTCTACATAAGGCTGGGCCACCGCCTGCCACCCTGCTGCCCTCATCTGTGTCTCTTCTGTGCAATGCCAGCCCTGCTCTGACTTGTGGGATAGCAATATGGCAGATGATGTCCTCCGTGGTCTGGCTCCAACAGAATGTTCCAGCTCACCAAGTACTGTGTACATGTAATGTCCTTATCACTTTGAGCTACATTATGATGTGAGACTACAATGCACCAATAAAAGTTCTTTTAATAAAAGAAACCCATGTCTGCCTAACCCCAGAGTCTATTTTTCCAGCCCCTAGACTGACCCAGTAACTCATGTATGACCCCCCCTTTCCCAGACCACAGCCTACACCCACCCTGGCGGTTTGGGCTCTCACAGGCTTTGGCTTCCCTGGCTCTCAGCACTGACCACACAATGCGATCTTTGTTTTCTTTTCTGTCTCTCCTACTAGACCGAGGCTTTGGAGGGCAAGGATTGTCCTGTTCATAGCTGCCTCCAGAATAGCTTTCCAGAACCATATGAATCAATGAATACACACCACATATTGCCCATATCAGTAATGTTGGAGTCAATGGTTCTCATGTGTGCTTGGGCAAGTCACTTCATTTTCTTTTCTTTCTTTCTTTCTTTTTTTTTTTCTTTGCTGAACTAGGGATTGAACCCAGGGGCATCCTACCTTGGAGCTATACCCCCAGCCCTATTTTTTAATTCTTTGTTTTGAAACAGGGTCTCACTAAGTTGCAGAGGGCCTCACTAAGTAGTTGAGGCTGGCTGCAAACCTAAGATCCTGTCTTAGCTTCCCAAGTATTGCTAAGTACTCCTTAGCAACTTAGTGAGACCCTCTGCAACTTAGTGAGACCCTGCTTCAAAATATAAAAAATAAAATAGGGCTGGGGGCATAGCTCAGAGCTAGAATGCCTCTGGGTTCAATCCCCAGTACCAAAGGGGAGAAGAAAAGAAGGATCATAACACACAGGTCACAGAGGTTGCCAGAAGGACTCAGCAAATGTGAATGGCTGCCCTCTTCCCTCCACATCTCTCTGCATGTCAGTATTTAGCTGGATGCCTCCTGGAGGGATTGAGGCCTGCAGTCTCCGCTCCATCATTCCTAGCCTCCTCCTCTTATCCCCACAGCTGGGATCCCACCTATATCTCAGCCAAACACCCTTTGACCTCAGGTTTCTTGTCCTCGGGATCTTCTATTTGCAGCCGTTCATCCCATTTCCTGGGTTTTCGGGCATAGGGGTCTTTTATTTTTTTGGGAGGCAAGAAGTCCCAGTCATCCTCCAGTTCCCCAGCTGCCACTTGCTTGTTGTCAATTTTGACCTCATAAGTAGCATTAGGTCGAATGATCAGAGTGTACAGGTGAGTGTCTTTATTGATCTATAAAGAGAATGGGGGAATATTTCAGTTCTGTGTTGAATATCTTAGATCTCAATCAGTAAATGTATTCTATCCTCAGTTCTCTGAATTCATTTCCCATGTTTCACAAACAAACTGCACCACATTCCTCCTTCCCTTTTCTGGTTAACTATATAGGACCTGGGTCTCCTTCTCCTAGTGCACACTGCTTTGCTCTCCCTTAACCTCTGCCTCTCTTTCCACCACTGTTCTGCCCACTCTCTGGTCTTGTCTGTTCTTCTCTCTGTCTCACTAGACTGTTAGCTTCTCAATAACAGGGGTCATACATGATTCATTTGCTATGTCTACAGCCTTCAGCATAAGGCCCACTCAGGGGAGAACCTCAGGGAGCACCTGCACAGACAACCCCTGCACAGCCCTGCTCAGGAAGAGCCTGAACACAAGTTCTCCAACAACCCAGGCCCCATGGGCTTCTCTAGACTCAGTTCCTGCCTCTCCCCTGTGCTCCAGCTGTGCCAGACTTCGTCCAGCCACTCTTTCTCAAGTTTCCTTGACCTTTCTTTCATCCTTCCTTCCTTCCTTCTTTCCCTTCCTTCCTTCTCTCCCTCTTTCCTTCCTTATTTCCTTCTTTCTTTCCCGTTCTTCTTTCCTTTTCTCCCTCCTTCCTTCCTTATTTCCTTCTTTTTTTTTTTTTATGGTACTGGAGACTGAACCCAGAGGAATTCTACTTCCAAGCTGTATCTTCAGCCCTTTTTATTTTTTTTATTTGGCAACAGGGTCTTGCTAGGTTGCAGAGAGCCTCCCTAAAGGCTGAAGCTGGCTTTGAACCTGCACTCCTCCTATCTCATCCTCCCAAGTACTGGGATTACAGGTGTGTGCCACCCCTAGCCACGCTTATCTTTCAAAACTCAAGCCAGGGGAAACCATCTCTAGGAAGCATTGCCTAAGTCTCCAGTGTTGGGTGGGGGTCCTTCTCTATATTCTCACAGACCTTGATCATACTAGGGAGTCACTTTCCTTTGCTTGACTCTTACCTTCACTGGACTGTAATGGCCTCCAAGGCAGTGGCCTGTCTGCCTCACTCTGTCCCCAGCCCAAGGCCCAGCACAGAGTTAGCATTCAGTAAATGCCTGTTGAATTGCTGAGGAAGCTGCCTCCTCTCTTCTAACCAACCTAAGTGTCTCTAAGCTGATGTTACTAAAATAAACTGAGCCCCCATTTTAAGCCCAGCACTCTCTTCCTCCGCAGTATGTGGACATTAGGGATCTGGACCATGCCAAGCATTGGGGAACTTATGTGACTTTTTAGACTTTTGGGTTCCTTTGTGAACTCCTGCAATTTATAGCTTTTCTTAGGTCTACTTTCTAATCTGTAAAATGGAAATGATAGTGTTTAATTTATAGAGCTTTTGTAAGGATTAAATGAGATAACATATAGAAAATGCTTGTCCTTTCCCCTAGGCTGAGGACCAGCCCACACACTCACCCTGCACTTGATGGTCTTGTTGTTCTCATGGTATTTCCCTTGGTAATGAAGGATGACCTGCACTTTGTTGTTGCCAAATCCACAGATGTCAGGGCCTGGAAATTAAACCCCAAAGCATGACTACACATCAATTTCAGGCAGTTTGCCTGGTCTGCAGCCAAGATCCAAGGCAGACCCAGCCTGTGCATTCATCAGTATTCCCAGCAAGAAATAGATGACATAGCTGGGTGTGGCAGCACATGCCTATAATACCAGTACTTGGGAGGCTGAGACAGGAGGATTATAGGTTTGAGGTCATCACACAGTAACTTAGTGAGACCCTGTTTCAAAATAAAAAAATAAAATAGGGCTGGGGGTGTGTGATTTAGAGATAGAATGCCTCTGGATTGAATCCCCAGTACTACTACCAATAAAATAAAATAAAAAGAAAGAAAGAAAAGAATACATATATTGCCACTCTCAGGGCTAGCAACTATGGAGTTAGTTGCACTGAGTCCTTGAAGGATTAAGGAGTTGCTAGAGCCTGGAAGAAACAGTCCTGTGGAGGAGGCAGCAGGAGGGAAGGGAATGTTCAGCTAAGGAATATAACTCTCTTCTCTCCCTCTGATATCCTGCTGGGGCTCCCACTGACCAAACCCGATGGAAGCCTGCCCCATGCCAGGCATCTTAGACCATGCCATTTAAATCGCACGAGTAGATATCAGTATCTCCGCTCTTAGCTGGGAAAACTGTGACTCAGAAAAGTAAAGCAGCTTGCCCAAGGCCAAACAGCTAATAAGATGCCTTGCTGGGATTCAAACCCCTGCAATGAGGGCCTTTCTACTCTTTCTACCTTAGGGAGAACTATAGATCAGAAACTGAGACCAGATAGCACCACCTGCCAAAGGGCCAGGGATAGGCTTTAAGCTAATTTTCAACTTCACCTTCATGTTCGTGGTCTCTGACTATCCAATACACACACACACACACACACACACACACACACACACACACACACACACGTTCTAGCCGCACTGGTCTTCTCACCACTTTCTCACTTGCATCTGAATATCATGCACACGCTACTTCCTCTACTCTCATTACATCTCCTCCACCTCTTTCACCTCCTTCTCTCCCGATTAACATCTAACTCATTCTTCATAAAACAATTGATACCTCCTCCCAAAGGCCTCCAGTTGAATTGAATCATGCTGTCTTTTGTGGTCTCACAGTATCTCATCAATGCTTTTTGGTACCAGGGATTGAACCCAGGGGTGTTCTATCTTCAGGCTATACCTCCAGCCCTTTTTATTTTTTATGTTGAAACAGGGTCTCTGCTTGTAATCTCAGTATTTGGGAGGTTGAGACTGGAGGATCTGGGTTTGCAGCCAGCCTCAGCTACTTAGTGAGGCTCTTGGCAACTTAGTGAGACCCTGTTTCAAAATAAAGAATAAAAAAATAGGACTGAGGGGGTGTAGCTCAGAGGTAAAATGCCCCTGGGTTCAATCCCCAGTACTGAAAAAGAAAAGAAAAGAAACAGAGTCTCACTATGTTGCTGAGGCTGGCTCCAAACCTGTGATCCTTCTAGCTCAACCTCTCATGTACTAGGGTTACAGGTGTATGCCACCACACCCAGCAAAAAGACATATATTTAAAAAACAGTATTGATGATCTGGGCATGGTGGCTTATGCCTGTAATCCCAGTACTTGTGTGTGTGGTGGGGGCTGAGACAGGAGGATCACAGGTTCCAGACCAGCCTCAACAACTTAGTGAGACCCTGTTTGAAAATAAAAAATAAGGATCAGAGATGCAGCTCAGTGGTAGTGTACTTGCCTGGCATGGATAAGGCCCATGGGTTCAATCCCCAGTACTACTAAAAGAAAGAAAGAGAGATAAAAAAGAAAAATAACTAAAAAGGACTGGGGGTATGGATTGGAGGTAGAAGGTTCCCAGGTTCAAACACTAATGAAAAAAAAAAAAAAAAAAAAAAAAAAGTTGTGAGGGAGGGCAGAGGTACTGGGAATTGAACCTATAGGCATTCTATCTCTGAGCTACACTCTCAATCCTTTTTATTTCTTATTTTAAAACAGGGTCTTGCTAAGTTATTGCACACTGGCTTTGAACCTGTGATCTTCCTGTCTCAGCCTCCTAAGTACTAGTATTACAGGCATGTGCCACTGTGCCTGGCTAAAAATATGTCTTTCATGTTCCCTCCACCCTCCCAGCCCTAGTACTGGGGATTGAAACTCAGGACCAGTCACTTTACCACTGAGCTATATCCCCAACCCTTTTTATTTTTTATTTTGAAATAAAGTCTCATTAAATTGTTCAGACTGGCCTCAAATTTGAAATTCTCCTGCCTCAGCTTCCAAGAAGCTTGAATTACAGGCCCTGCCACCATGCTGGTTCATTTTGCCTTAAAAAAAAAAAAAAGTATTTAGCTGGGTGTGGTGGCACATGTTTATAATCCCAGTACTTGGGAGGCTGAGACAGGAGGATTGCAGGGTTGAGGACAGACTCAGCAAGTAGTGAGACTCTCATCAACCTAGCGAGAACCTATTTCCAAATAAGAAATAAAATTGGTATGGGGGTGTAGCTTGGAGGTAGAATGCCTCTGGGTTCAATTCCCAGTAAAACACACACACACACACACACACACACACACACACACACACACACACACACACGTATTTAGCCAAGCATAGTGGCATATGCCTGTAATCTCAGTACGTAGGAGGCTGAGACAGGAGGATCACAGGTTCAAGGTCAGCCTCAGCAACATAGTTGAGACTCTCAGCAAGTTAGAGAGCCCCTGTTTCAACATAAGAAACAAAAAGGGCTGAGGGTGTAGCTCAGAGGTAGAATGTCCCTGAATTCAATCTCCAGTACCAATAAAATAAAATAAACAAACATATAACCATATTCAGTTGTCTGAAGGTGGAAGGGTAGACGAGAAAAAAATTAGGCTTCAGAGGCAGACTAGACAAATTTCTTGCCTGTTTCCTCATCTGTAAAATGGAGATAGTAACAGCTTGATCTTGTTGGGTTGTTTGAGCATCAAATAAACAATGAATTAATGCTCATATGAAAGGGGAAAAAATCACATTTTTATTACTTTCAGCTTCCCTACCATCACCATCATATACACATACACACTCCTTGTGAGAAGAGTAGATTCTGAAGAAAATAGAAAGATGAGCAAAGACATATTTTAGACAACCAGTGGTGCTGTATTGTTCTGAATAAGAAAGAGATCAAAAGATAAGAAAAATAGAGTGGAAAAGTGGGGAAGATGCAGACAGAAAAAAGGCAAAGACAGTCCAGGCATGGTGGTGCATGCTTGTAATCCCAGTACTTGGGAGGCTGAAACACAAGGATTGCAGGTTCGAGGACAGCCTCGACAACATAATGAGACTCTCAGCAACCTAGTGAGACCCTGTTTCAAACTAAAAAATAAAATAGGGCTGGGGATGTGGCTCAGAGGTAGAACTTCCCTGGGTTCAATCCCCAGTACTACACACACACACACACACACACACACACACACACACACACATACACACACACACAGAGAGAGGCAAAATTAGCCTCAGCAACTTAGCAAGACCCTGTTTGTTTCAAAATAAAAAATAATTTTAAAAAAGGTCTGTGCCGGGCATGGTGGTGCATGCTTGTAATCCCAGTACTTGGGAGACTGAGACAGGAGGGTTCCAGGTTTGCAGCCAGCTTCAGCTACTTAGTGAGGTCCTCCACAACTTAGTGAGACCCTGTTTCAAAATAAAGAATAAAAAATAGGGCTGGGAGTGTAGCTCAGAGGTAGAATGTCCCTGGGTTCAATCCCCAGTACCAAAAAAAAAAAAAGCGAAGAGACTGAAGAGGAGGATTTTGACAAGAGCTGAGAGAGAGAGAGAGAGAGAGAGAGAGAGAGAGAGAGAAAGAGAGAGAGAGAGAGAGATCAATCTGATGTATCTGGGGAAAATAAAGTGTTTCTGTGTGGTGTGTAGCATAACCTCTCCCCTAACTTGATACACAAGCGTTCAGTACAATTCATCTTCTTCATCTGCACTTTGGGAGTTAGATCATTTGGTGTTGTTTGCTGGTTTTTTAATATTAGCAACATTGAAACTGGACTCAAGTTTGGATGGAGCTAGGTAACAGCTAGACCACCCCTAGGCGGCCCAGTTACATAGGTGACAGATGCCACACTCTGGACACAGTACAGATGCTTGATAAGGTTGTTCCCTGACCTCCTGAGTCTTTCTCTCCCTGAGGCAGAGCACAGTACCTTACAGCAGCGGGTGCATCTGGGAGTGTTCTCACAGTTTATGACTCTCCTCTTTCTCTGGGAACTGGGAAATGTCTCCCTGTAGTGTAGACTTGCTAGTACCATATGCCTCCCCACCACTTTGGTCAATTTATATTAACATTTAGGTTTAGAGTTACTTTTTTCAGATCTTCCAAGAGTCTGCTGCATGGGGAGTGTGGAGCTATCACATTAGATATTTTCTGTTCCAGATCAATTGAAACCTTTTCAGTAATTCCAGAGGCTCTAATCAGGACTTCATAGGGCTGACAGGAACTGCTATCAGAGAGCTTACCAAACATGATGTAATACTCTGATTCCGAATGCATATCCTCCTGATTCAGGGTGGCAGGAAATAGTTTCACATACCCTCCACCACAATCAATGCCTTGCTCGTGTTTTACTGAAAACTGAACCACCAAGGTCTCATTCTCATTGCTGAACGGCTTAAACCTTGTTGAAAGGGCATAAAACTTGGCATCCTCACTGGTCTGGAGACCTAGAAACAGAGAACGCACAGACCTCAGGCTTCAACAAACCAAAAGCAATCAGGGAGAGCCAGCACTTGATGCAACCCACCTCTCACACACCTATTGTGAGCCACACATTGTGCTAGAAGCTCTATGCTTCCAGGAGACCTTGTTTCAAAACAAAAGTATAAAAAGGGCTGGGAGAAGCAGGCATGGTGATACACGCTTGTAATCCCAGTATTTGGGAGGCGGAGACAGGAGGATCACAGGTTCAAAACCAGCCTCAGCAACTTAGTGAGTCCCTGTTTCCTAAAATATATGTCTGGAGGTGTAGCCCAGAGGTAGAAGGCCCCTGGGCTCCATCCCCAGTACTATCCCCCACAAAATGTTTATTTATTCATTTATTTATTTCGGTACAGGGCATTCTACCTCTGAGCTACACCCCAGACCTTTTTTATTTTTCATTTTGAAACAGGATTTCGCTAAGTTGCTGAGACTGGCCTCAAACCTGCAATCCTCCTGTCTTAGTCTTCCAAGTAGTAGGATTACAGGTGTGTGACACCATCCTCGGCTAATGTGATTTTTTTTGTCCCTGCAGTGCTGGGGATTAAACCCAGGGTCTCACACATACTAGTCAAACTGTCTACCACTGAGCCGCATCACCAGCCCCCCCCCCAAATTTAAAAAAATAAATAAAAATACATATATGGTAGCCTGGTGTGGTGGCACATGCTTGTAATCCCAGTACTTATGAGGCTGAGACCAGAGGATCCTGGCTCACAGCCAGCCTCTGCTACTTAGTGAAGATACTCATAACTTAGTGAGATCCTGTTTCAAAATAAAGAATAAAAAATAGGACTGGTTGCTCGATGGTAAAATATCCCTGGGTTCAATCCCCAGTACCACACACACACACACACACACACACACACACACACACACATACACACACACGTACACACACACACACACATACACACACACAAATACATGTGTTGAATTCCACGAAGAATCACCGGCTCTGATTCAGACAAGGTCTCTGGAACATTTATTGCACTGTGGTCAGCACTTGTACTTCTGACTTTTCTTTTTCTTTTTTTTCTTTGGTGGTGCTGGGGATGAACCCAGGGGCATTCTACCTCTAAGATATACCACCAGCCCTATTTTATTTTTTATTTGAAAACAGGGTCTCATTAGGTTGCTGAGAGTCTTGCTAAGTTGCTGAGGCTGGCCTCGAACCTGCCATCTTCCTGTCTCAGCCTCCCAAGTACTTGGATTACAAGCATGCACCACCATACCCAGTTTCCCAATTTGCATTTTAAAGAGTATGCTTACTTCCCCCAAACACCTCAAGCAGGGCTAAAGTAGCCAGGGAAGGCTTCCTGCAAGAAGAAGTGAGCACAAGGGCAAAAGAACAACCTTTTTTTTTTTTTTTTTTTTTTTTTTTTTGCGGCACTGGGGATGGAACCCAGGGGCATTCTACCTCCGAGCTACACCCCCAGCCCTATTTTTTATTTATTTTGAAACAGGGTCTCACTAAGTTTCAGAGGGCCTCACTAAGTAGTTGAGGCTGGCCACGAACCCAGATCCTCCTGTCTCAGCCTCCCAAGTACTGGGATTACAAGCATGCGTCACCATGCCTGGCAAAAGCAAACTTTAAGGCTCTGTTTTGCCAAACCCTGCCCAATTAAATCACCCCTCATTCTGAGCCTCATTTGTACCCCAAGGCCCTTCCATACAATGGGGGAGGGGAGAATCTGATGAACCTGAATGGGATGAGACAAAGTGGAGCTGAGAGTGCAGCCTGTCCTTACAGGGGTCACCAAGGCACAGGCATCCCATGGGTCACTCTGTCTCCAATTCTCTCTCCTCTAGAAGTTGTTTCCAGAGTGGATTTAAATAAGATTTAAAATGCTCAAGCCAGTCCATAATTCTCTCCTTTAATAAACATGAAAATGAGATTCATAACAGTAGCCAGGAGGGAGAAATGGGAAATGGCTCCAGGGGACAATCGATGAATTCTATTTTTAGGACAAAAGCTTTCTCAGACCAAAGCCCGTGCCTGCAGCCCTTGTCCTCAGAGCTCACCCTTCCTTCCCAACATCTTTTGGCCCTTACACCAGCCCAGTCTACCAAGTAGGACAAGTGATGATTATCATCTCTATCTAATGTCAAGGCTCACAGAAGAAAAAGACTTGCTCCGATTATATAGCTAGTAGGTCATGGAGTTAGCCCAGGCCTGTCCTCCCTATTCTCAATCATGCTAAGTTGCTCCAGAGAAGAGCATGTAGACATTATGCAGTTCTTTCTCCAGTTGCCTGGGCAGAGGGCTACTTGAAAAATCTTAGGGGTTGGGGAAAGCAACAGAGGCAAGCTGTAATAAACATGGTCCCTGGAGCCAGACCCAGAATCAGCTGTCAGCTCCACCTCTTGCCAGCTGTACATAGCCCTGAGCAAATAACTCAGTCTCTCTGAGACTCCAAGGCTCCTCTGCAAAACTGGGAAAATAATAATAACCACCTCACTAAGTTGTTAGGAAGGTTAATGGGGATAATGTGTGTAAGAACTTAGTTTTAAATGCCACTTATTCATTGAATGACATTATTATTTTAGTGGAAAAGTAATTATTTTCCATCTACTAAGTGTGTGGTGTGTGTGTGTGTGTGTGTGTGTGTGTGTGTGTGTGTGTGTGTGTTACTGGGAATTGAACCCAGGGGCATTCTACTTCTGAGCTGCATTCCCAGACCTATTTTACTTTTTTATTTTGAAACAAGATCTCACTGAGTTGCAGAGGACCTCGCTAAATTGCTGAGGCTGACTGTGAACCTGTGATTCTCTTGTTTTAGTCTCCCAAGTATACTGATTTAAGTTAGAGAAATGAATTAGTGGTCATGGATTAAAAAAATAGTATAAAAGTCAAATTTTGTGGGGTGTATGTGTGTGTGTGTGTGTGTGTGTGTGTGTGTGTGTGTTAATGGGGATTGAACACGGGGGAATTCTACTTCCAAGCTACACCCCCAGCCTTGTTTTTTATTCTTTATTTGAAACAGGGTCTCACTAAGTTGCAGAGTGCCTCACTAAGTAGCTGAGACTGGCCGAGAACCTGCAATCCTCCTGTCTCAGTTGCCCAAGTACTGGGATTACAAGCATGCACCACCACACCTGGCTACCCCCAGCCCTTTTTAAAATTTTGTTTTAAACAGAGTCTTGCTACATTGCTGAGAGTCTCGCTACATTGCTGAAGCTGGCTTTGAACCTGCAATCCTCCTATCTCAGAATCCCAAAGTACTAGGATCACATGTGTGCACCACCATGCCCAGCTAAAGGTCAGAATTTTCCAGTCAGTTGGAACATTCCTGAATTCTAGTATTTACCTTTATCTTTTTCTTTATCTGCATAGAATTTTCCTGCAGCAAGATGAAATTTACCATAATCTGGCCGATGTTTTGATTCCACCCATCGTTTTTTCCATCCATCTATGTAGTAAAGGAGGAAAAAAAAGCAACATATAAAAATTGTGAACCAGGCATGATAGTGCACACCTGTAATCCCAGCTACTTGGAAGAATGAGGCAGGAGGATCGAAAGTTCAAGGCCAGCCTGGGCAATTTATTTATTTATTTTGGTACTGAGGATTGAACCTGGATCAATCTACCTCCTGCCCTTTAATTTTTTTTTTTTTTTAAACAGTCTTGCTAAGTTGCTGAAGCTATCTTTGAACCTGTGATTCTCCTATATCAGCCTCCTAAGTACTGTTATTACAGGCATGTGCCACCATGCCCAGGTAGCCTGAGCAATTTAACAACACTCAAAGTAAAATAAGCCAGGCCTGGTGGCACATGCCTATAATCTTGGTACTTGGGAGGCTGAGACAGGAGGATCACAGGTTCAAAACAAGCTTCAGCAACTTAGTGAGTTTTTCAGCAACTTAGTGAGACCCTGTTTCAAAATAAAATATAAAATAGGGCTGGGGATATAGCCCAGAGGTAGAAGGCCCCTGGGTTCCATTCTTAGCAATACACACACACACACACACACACACACACACACACACACACGCATATACACATGTAAAATAAAAAGGTTTGGGGATGTAGCTCAGTGTTTGTCTACCATGTACAAGGCCTTAGATTTAATCCCTAATACTGCAAAAAAAAATGTGTTTTCTTAAAGAAAATAAAGTACAGCCAATGCTGAACAATCTTTATGGAAATGGTAAGAGTATAATAGACTGCTGGGCATGGTGGTGCACACCTGTAATCTCAGTAGTCAGGAGGCTGAGATAGGAGGATCACAGGTTCAAGGACAGTCTCAGCAACTTAGGAGACTCTCAGCAACCTAGCAAGACCATGTTTCCAAACAAAAATAAAAAAGACTGGGAGTGTAGCTTGGAGGTAGAATGTCCCTGGATTCAATCCCCAGAACCCCCCCCCCCACACACACACACAAAAAGAGTACAACAGTATGACTCCCACACTTCTGAGATGCCCCTCACTGTCCAATGTCCCATCCCACTCTTCATGCACTACCATGTGGAGTGTCCTAAACACCAAGTAGCTCAGCCACTTACACATTAATGCCCTACCCCACCCTTTTTCATGACACTTACATCCCAAATACATCCAAGGGAATTATGATTTAAGGGCATGAAACTTCTTTTTTTTTTTTTTTTTTTTTTTTTTTTTTTTTTTTTTTTTTTTTTTTTGGTGCTAGAGATTGAATTTAGGGACGTTCTAACTCCGACCTATATCCCCAGCCCTATATTTTATTTTTGATTTTGAAACAGGGTCTTGTTAAGTTGCTAAGGCTGGCCTCTAACCTGCAACCCTCCTGTTTCAGTCACTCAAGTACTGGGATTACAAGGCTGTGCCGCTAGGCCTGGCAAAAAAAAAAAAAGAAAAAAATTTCTTTTTTTAGTGATACTAGTGATTGAATCCAGAGGCATTCTATCTCTGAGCTATATCCCCAGTCCTATTTTATTTTTTGTTATGAAACAGGGTCTCACTAGGTTTCTGAAAGTCTGGCTAGGTCTTGAACCTCTGTGATTCTCCTGTCTCAGCCCTTCAAGCACTGGGATTACAGGTGTGCACCACTACTCCAGGATGAAACTTTTTTTTTTTTTGTGGCACTGAGGATAGAACCCAGGGGTCTTCTACCTCTGAGCTACACCCTCAGCCTGATTTTTTTATTCTTTATTTTGAAACAGGGTCTCACTAAGTTGCAAAGGGCCTCAAAGTTGCTGAGGCTGGCTGCAAACTTGGAATTCTCCTGTCTCATCCTCCCAAGTACAGGGATTACAAGTGTGCTCCACCACAACCAGTAAAACATTTTTATTCTCATAATAGTAGATGGAAAATGTGCATAGAGGACCAAGCCCTTATATCTACTTACATTTAGTAATATGAAATAAAATAAAATAAAAGCCAGGCATGGTGGTTCATGCTTGTAATCCCAGTACTTGGGAAGCTGAGACAGGAGGAACACAAGTTTGAGGACAGCCTCAGCAACTTAGTGAGACCCTGTTTCCAATTAAAAAATAAAATAGGTCTGAGTGTATAGCCTAGAGGTAGAAGGCCCCTGGGTTCCACCCCCAGGAACACATATAAATAAAATAAAAATCAGCTTTTTATTTTTGTTACCAAAAAGATTAGCAATACTATTTTATACTTCTTGAATTAGTGATGATGATAACGAACAGTTGGTTTCCATCTACCCTCTTTTGTTGCTTAAACTCTTTAGACTCTCCCTTACGGTTTCAAGGAGATGCTGATAAATGCATGCTGCTTTGGCACAGATGGCATGTAGACAAAGAGGCATTCTTCTGAGGACCTGGCACTTTCTGATTCGATGCTTCAGAGCTGCTGACTCCCACTTCCTGGGCCCTCCACAGTCCCAGAGTCACAGGGCAATTTGGCAGCTTGAGATAGAAAAGGCCTTGGGGGCAGCCTTTATTTCCTCTCCTCCCTGTAACTGAGTGGCTGTTTCTCAAATTCCACTCCCTCATATCTAAGGTCATTGCTTTCGCTCTACCCATGAAAACCCCACCTCAACACACAGCCAATGAGACCACTCGGAGCTGCAGGATCAGCTCTAACACTCAGGTCTGATGACTCAGCTGCCTCCTCTCATAAACCCCGGGGGACTTGGGCTCGCTTTTCGAAGGAGTTGAGAATATGCCACCCCAAAATATGCTGCAGTGGCATATCAACTGTTTGGAATTAAAGGCACTTAAAAAATAACAGGTGCAAGAAGATCACACTGACCTTCATTCTGTTTCTTAAAAAACAGGAATAACATTTCCACATAAAAACTGCCTTCCCCATACCAAAAGGAAAGTGACATTCATATTGTCAAGGACAGGAAGTCGAAGCTGAGGGAAATCTGTAGAACAAACCCTGACACTAATCCTTATCTTCCCAGTCACTTCTCTACCCAATTCAAACCCCTTCACTTGACCACATTTCACAACTTACTGTTTGTCCAATTCAGTGTCTAAGGGATTGGTGCTAACTGCTTCTTTGGGTCTTCATTTCCTTACATGGGATCCCAGGTCACATAAAACATGTATTAAAGGAATTTGTAGCTGGGCATGGTGGTGCACACCTGTAATCCCAGTACTTGGGAGGCCTGGACAAGAGAATCGAAGGTTCATGGCCAGCCTCAGCAACTTAGAGAGGCTCTCAGCAATTTTGTGAGACTTTGTTTCACACTAAAAAATAAAATATGACTGGGGATGTAGATCTGAGGTAGAATGCCCCCTGGGTTCAATCTCCAATGCAAAAGTAAGAAAGGGGGTGGGAGAGAGAGAGAGAGACAGAGAGAGACAGAGAGGAAACAAGGAAGGAAGAGATATTTGTATGTTTTTCTTCCTGTCTTATGTTAATTTAATTCTCAGGCCCAGCAAAAACATCCCCAAACCTAAGAGGGGGTTGAAGATGTAGCTCAGTGGTAGAGTGCTTGCCTAGCATGTGCAAGACCCTGATTCAAGCCTTAGCACCACAAAACAAAACAAAAACCTTTAAGAGAAGAGATTAAAGTTTTCCCTCCCCAATATTTTCTGTGCCTCTTTCAAGGTCTCAGTATTCAGCTGGGTGCAGTGGTACATGCCTGTAATCCCAGTATTTAGGAGGCTGAGACAGGAGGATCGCAGGTTTGTGGTCAGCCTCAGCGACTGAATGAGACCCTGTTTCAAAGTAAAAAGGGCTGGGGGTGTAACTTGGAGATAGAGCACTCCTGGGTTCAATCCCCAGTACAAAAAGTAAAAGAAAACACACACACACACACACACACACACACACACACACACACACGACTGTCTTTCTTCTAGAAGAAGAGGAAGATACAGATAAAAGTGCTATGTGGAAAAAATGTATTATAATAATAGCTACTAAAAAAAAGATTTTAAAAAGAATGGTATTTAAAACAAAAGAAAAAATAGCTACTATTTAGCAGCCATATGTCAGGCGCAGTGCTGAGAGTTTTATCTGCATCATCTCAGTACCTTCTCATAATAGCCCTGTGATGAATGTCCTATTTTCCTCCCCATTAAAAGATGATGAAACCAAAGCTCAGAGTCTTGGCCAAGAGCACAGTTAGTAAGTAAGTGGGCAAGCCAGGCCTGGAGTCAGGTCAATGCAACGCCAGAATCTGTACTTTTAACCCCTAAACAACATGACTTTCCATAACATCATGGGTGTGAAAAGCCCTTCATAACCTAGAGAAACAACAATTGTAAAGTCAATCATGCCACTTTGTAGTTTGTGATGAATAATTTGTGTGTTGAGTAACATCTGTCTTCCCCACCAGACTGGTAAGTTATATAACTTTGTTGACCATCGTATCCTGGTATCTAGCACAGAGTAAAATTGCCAAAAATTTTTGTTGAATGACTAAATGGGTGCGTGGCCATGCTTTCTGCCTAAGCCATAAGATTCTCAGCCTGATAAATGGAGTCGTGCATTTATCCAGGTCTTGGACAAATGTCAATTGAGCCTAACAAGTGTGCAGAAAGAATTATATAACTTTGGCATTGAACTTCCTCATAGATGTTAGAAGAGAACTCCGAACTTCTCATCCCTATTTTTTTTTTTTCTAGGTGAAGAGTATTGATACAAATCAAAGCTGACACAATTTAGGATGTCTCAAAATAAGGAGCCTCTGATGTTCAGAGAATAATGTCATATGATTAGCAAAGTCCCACTTCCATGCTTTGCACTTTCCCTCTTAACTTCATAACATCTTAACATCATAAAAGGCTCAAGCTGAATGACTTAGTGGTCATTTAATCTAACTTTCTCATGTTACAAACAGGAAACCTGAAGCCCACAAAAGGAAGTAACTTGCAAGTGGACACACAGCTATCAGTTGCAGATCTGAGATTAGAACCCAGTTCTTCTCTCCCAGGCTCTGGGCTCAATTTATTCCTTCCTTCAATAAATACTGATTAAGCATTCACTTTGTCCTAGGCAGCCTCAGGAGTTCAGGCAATCTGGTACAAGAGACATACAAATAAATAGTAAACAAATAAACAGACAGATGAGGCAACTATGCTGTCACAGTAGTGACAGAAGGAAGCACAGGGGTTAGACACTGTGGCAAAAGTCTATAATCCCAGCACTTGGGAGGTCGAGACAGGAGGATTGCAGGTTCAGGGCCAGACTCAGCAAATAATGAGACTCTCAGCAACCTAGCGAGACCCTAGGTTTAAAAATAAAATAGGGCTGGGGGTGTAGCTTAGAGGTAGAATGCCCCTGGGTTCAATCCCCAGTACCAATAAATAAATAAATAAATAAATAAATAAATAAATAAATAAATAAATAAACCAAGTATCTGTAGGTCTCTAAAGACCTTTCTAACAAAAAATTATGTGTTTGAGAGCTGGCACATCTAGCTGATAAATGTGCAAAATCACACTCAAATCTGTAGAGCCATAGAAGAAAGAAGGCCACATAACCATACTTCCTCTCTAAAATGAACTTATCTCCATCTCTGAGCCTCCCATATTATCTGGCTTTTGATGTAGCTCAAATCAAAAGACTGGGCTAGGGACTTACCTCTGCCACTTGCTTTGGCAGTATTTGTGTGTGTGTGTGTATGTGTGTGTGTGTGTGTGTGTGTGTGTGTGTGTGTGTGTTACTACCCCCCCAGTCCCATTTTTTATTCTTTATTTTGAAACAGGGTCTCACTAGGTTGATGGAGTCTCACTACTTACAGAGGCTGTCCTCAAACTTGCAATCGTCTTGTCTTAGCCTCCCAAATACTGAGATTTGCAGTTCTGGGGATTGAACCCAGGGGTGTTCTACCTTGCGCTGTACCTCCAGCCCTATTTTATTTTATTTCATTTTGTGGTACTGGGGATTGAATTCAGGGGCATTCTACCTCCGAGCTATACCCCCAGCCCTATTTTTTTTATTCTTTATTTTGAAACAGGGTCTCCCTAAGTTGTGGAGGGCCTCACTAGGTAGCTGAGGCTGGCCGCAAACCCAGATCCTCTGGTCTCAGCCTGTCAAATGCTGGGATTACAAGCGTTCGCCACCACGCCTGGCTCCTATTTTATTTTTGATTTTGAAACAGGGGCTCACTAAGTTGCTGAGGCTGGCATTGAACCTATGATCCTCCTATCTCAGCCTCCTACATATTGGAATTATAGGCATATACCACCACGCCCAGCTGTCAGCAATAATTTTAACTTGTTTGAGATTTAGTTTCTTCATCTGTAAAAGGGGCTACCTAACTCATAGCTTCTGGAATACTTAAGGATACAACATGGTGCTAGGCACATCCATGCTCAATACCAGGGGACTTATATCTGCACCTACAAATATGCATAATATCAAAGGTAAAAAGCTATAAATGCTTTTAGATGTGTAGATAAAAAGTTGTATCCTCCCCAGCCTAGGATAGACTAGATCCTTTAGAAGGAACTGGGATAATTAGATAAAAATACATAGTTGCTGTATTTATTCAACATCAAAAGCTTGTATTTTGTAGAAAGGAATTTCTAGATAACCTCACACTTATCTCTGCAGATGCCAACATTTTGTCTATCATTTTCAGTGGAAAACTCTAGACACAATAAAGATCCTAACCTCTTGTATAGAGTTCTAATGCACATGGAACTTTCTTGAAGACTCAAAGTCTGTAGTAGGCTGTAATATGCAGCAGGGGTGTAAGCCTAGTTTTCAAGTTTTTCCATCTCTCCTGTCCCTGTTGGGCTGTGAACGCTCGCTTCTCCTGACGTCAGCATGCTTGCTCTTAGCAATCTGCCCAGCTGCTGGGTATGACTTGGACAAGTCACTTTCTGCAGCTGTATCTTCATATATAAATAAAGATTATGCTTAAACTCTTGAAAGAAAAGAACACAGCCGGGTGTCATGGCGCATACTTATAATCCCAGCAGGACACAGCAGGAGGCTGACAGCAGGATCCGGGTTCATGGTGTGCTTCAGCTACTTAGTGAGGCCCTCGGCAACTTAGTGAGACCCTGTTTCAAAATAAAAAAATACAAAAATTGAACTGGGAGTGTAGCTCAGAGGTAGAATGCCCCTGAGTTCAAGAAAGGAACCCTGTATACATAGTAAGTTCCCGATATGAGGACTCAAGATAATAAACATAATTATTATTGCTGTAATTAAATGAGAGCCTCTAAGAGGTCTTCCACTTATCTTAGAGGTTGTGATTTCTAACCCACTATGCTTTAGCCAAGTTTGCTAAGAAAGTAGGCATTAAGTGGCTATACGTCTACAGTAGAAAAGAATACTAGTATTCACTTAAACATTTGCAGAGCACCTATACCATGCTGTCTGAATGCTGGATGCCAGTGTACAAAAATGAACAAGGCACAATTCTTTGAGCTCTCAAGCCCTAAAGGAGCGAACGGACCAATGTGAGAGACAGACAAAGTATCATCCTCTCCTCTTCCTCCTCTTCTATCTCTTCCTCTGTGTGGGTATGGTATTGAACCCAGGGGAGTTCTATCTCTGAGCCACACTCCCAGCCTGGTGTGTGTGTGTGTGTGTGTGTGTGTGTGTGTGTGTGTGTGTGTGTGTGTGTGTGTCTGGGGTTTGAACTCAGGGGTGTTCTATCTCTGAGTTAGAGCACTAGCCCTATTTTATTTTAAAACAGGGTCTTGCTAAGTTACTGAGGGTCTCACTAAGCTGCTGAGGGTAGCCTCCAAACTGCAATCCTCCTGTCTCTGCCTCTAAGTACTGGGATTCTACAGGTGTGCTCCACTGCACTGGCTCTGCTTCTGCTTTTCCCTCCCTCCTTTCCTTTCTTTCTTCTTTCTCTCTTTCTTTTTCTTCCTTTCTTCTTCCCTCCCTCTCTTCTTTCTTTCTTCCTTTCCTTTCCTTTCCTATACTGGAGATTGAACCCAGGGGCACTCTACCACTGAGCTACATCCCCAGCCCTTTTGCCCTTTTTATTTTGAGACAGGGTCTTGCTAAATTGCCCAAGCTGGCAAAGAGGTTGGGATTACAGGCATGCATCAGTGTGCCTGGCAAGAGAGAAAAATTTAAGGTAAATTATTCAAACCCGAAATTGCAATTGTTAACTGATATATTAATTCTGAAGTCTCAGTGTATACCACTCTTATACCCTCTACTATATCTTTAAAATAAAATTATCAAACCAAAGTGACCACATCTGACAAGAGAAGAGAGAACAGTTTCAACCATCTTTCAATATACTTCCTCTCTCCTCCCTCCATTTATTTGTTTGTTTATTCAGAGTTTATTACGTGCTGGACAGTGAACAGAACAAAGTCCTTCCTTCATGGAATTTACATTCTAATTGGGCAAACATTAAACAAAATAACATATAGATATGCAATATAATATCAAATAATTTTATGGAGAAAACTAAGAGTGATAAGATAGCATTTTGTATGTTTGTGGTACTGGAGATTGAATCCAGGAGCATTCTACCTCCAAGCTATACCCCAACCCTATCTTTTTGTAGTACTGGGGATTGAACCCAGGGTTTGTTTGTTTGTTTGTTTGTTTACCTCTGAGATGCTCCTCTAGCCATATTTTATTTTTTATTTTGAAGTAGGGTGTCACTAAGTTGCTGAGGGTCTCGCTAAGTTGCTGAGGCTGGCCATGAACCTTTTATCCTCTTGTCTAGGCCTCCTAAGTACTGGAATTACAAGTGTGTGCCACCATGCCCAGCTCCAGCCATTTATTTATTTATTTATCTACCTATCTATCTATTTATTTATTTAACTTATTTACTTAGAAACAGGGTCTCACTAAGTTGCTGAGGTTGGCTTTGAACCTGGAATCCTTCTGTCTCAGCCTCTCAAGTACTAGGATTAGAGGCATAAGCTACTGTGCCCAACTAAGGTATCATTTTAGTTAGCATAACCCACCTCTATGCTGAGATGACATTTGATCTGTGATTGAAAAGTGTGAGCTACATTCCAGGTGAGCTACTTAAGCAGAACACCAGGGAGAGGGCAGTAGGGAAGGGGCAGGTTCTTAGTATATACCAGCCACTGGGCAATGGTTTCCATACCTCATCTCATTCAATCCTCACAGTGCCCTGCAGAGGAGTTAGCATAATTACCTGTAGTTTAGGGAAACCCAGACTGGTTAGTCAATTACTCCAGGTCACTCACTGAGCAAATGGCAGAATAAAAGACTTGAAGTCTCAGCCAAAAGTAGTGGCGAATGCCTGTAATCCCAATACTTGGGAGGCTGAGACAGGAGGATTGCAGGTTCGAGGTCAGCCTCAACTTAGTAAGGTCCTCAGCAATTTAGTAAGACCCTGTTTCAAAATTTTAAAAAAGGGCTGGGAGTATAGCTCAGAGGTAGAACACCCCTGGGTTCAGTCCCCAATACCAAAAAATACAAAGGGCTTAAAGTTTTATCTGTCTGCTCCACTGCCCCCACTCTTGTTGCCTCGTCCCTGTGACTTTCAGAGGGCTCCTTGCCATCGGTTTGTACTTGAGACCTGGGAAAGCCAGCTGGATCGGGCCTCTTGGGTTCGGGCATCTGTCCAGGGCGATTCTTCCCCAGGCTCAGCATGTCCAAGTATTCCTGAATCACAGATGGTCTCAATTGCTTATCAGTCGGAGGCCTGGGCAGCAGGGTGCTCTTCGGCCCTGCCGGGCTGTCCTCAGTGTGTCTGCGCCAGCTGGGCACAGAGGCCCTTTGTCTCAGAATGTCTCTTCAGCCAAGTTTTCATGGTCAAGTCTGAGAGCTAACGGAATTAACATTCATGCACACGCACCTTGCAGCTCCTGCCTGGTTCAACGCCTCATTCCAATTCCAGTTTCCTTCTGCCTGACTTTGTGCTTTGACAATGGTCTCTGCCATCACCATTAGTCTTCTTCTCATATCTATTTATATCATCAGTTTGATGATTCTCCCATTCAGTCTATCAGCATTCCTGCATATTTTAATGTGTCCGTCCCTAGGAAAGTTCTGGGATTCCAAAGGCTCCTATCATCCCTGAGGCCACTGGGATCATTGCCTACTGACCATCTGACACTTGCCAGCTTGCAGCAGGGGCCAGTGAATCCTTTAGGAAGGTAGGAGACCTGGGTTCAACAAACATCTCTGCCACCAACTGGTGATGTGACCTTGGGAAATCCACTGCTTCTCTCAGTTTCCCCATCTGTAGAGAGAGGGCTGTATTTTAAGGGCTCCTACCACCTGTCGTTGCTGTGATGCTTTGTGGCCTGGGACAGTCTGAAAACAGCAGAAGGAAAGGAGCTTGAATCGATCTCAGGCCCTTTAATGGCCCTGGCATGGCATGCCCCCTTTCTGGACCTCAATTTTCTCATCTGTATATGGGGGAAAGGAGGGCATTTGGGGTTAGATGAGCTCTTTAGTCCCTTTCCATTCATGCATTCGATGAATCTAAGATTTACCTTCCTGAAGGTTGCCAAGCACTATTATTTATTTATTTGTTTGTTTGTTTATGTATTTTGTTTGTTTTTGTTACTGGGGATGGAACCCAGGGGCGTTCTACTGCTCACCTACACTTCCAGCCCTTTTATTTTATTTTGAAATAGGGTCTCACTAAGTTACTAAGGCTGTCCTTGAACCTGTGATGCTCCTGTCTCAGTCTCCCAAGTACTGGAATTATAGGTGTGTGCCACCATGCCTGGCTTACCAAGCACTATTTAAAATGTAAGTTAGAAGGCTTTGAACTTACTGAACTGATAAGAGGTAGTGGGGTAGGGAGTAGGAATAATGCAAGAAAACTCTATTTGTTTGTTTTTGGTACTGGGGATTGAACCCAGGGGCATTCTACTTCTGAGCTACAACCCCAGCCCTATTTTTATTCTTTATTTTGAAACAAGGTCTCACTAAGTTGCAGAGGGCCTCACTGCCCTCTGAGGGCTGAGGCTGGCCACAAACCCGGATCCTCCTGTCTCAGCCTCCCAAGTACTGGGATTATAAGTGTGCCTCACCATGCCTGGCTCGAAAACTCAGTTTTGATATTATGTGGTCCTGGAGTCAAATCCTGGCCTTAGACAGATTATTCAGCTTCTCTAGGCTTCTGGTTTTACTGTCTGTAGATCAGGAAAATTAATAACTACTTTACAGAATGGAGGTGAGAAATGGAGTAAGGAAAGCATCATGCCCAGTGAGCAATGCTGTTCTTAAGCAAGGTTATTTATGAGCCGGGTGCAGAGGTGCACGCTTGTAATCCCCATACTTGAGAGGCTGAGACAGGAGAATGGCAGGTTTGGGGCCAGCCTCAGCTACTTAGTGAGGCCCTTTACAACTTAGTGAGACCCTGTTTCAAAATAAATAATAAAAAATAGGGCTGGGGCTGTAGCTCAGAGGTATAATGCTCCTGGGTTCAATCCCCAGTATCCGCCCCCCCCCCAACACACACAAAGGTTATTTATGGCATCAGGTACAGTTTAGTGGCACAAAATAAGAGCTCAAACTCTGGAAATTTGCTCCAACAAGAAACGGAAAACAGTTGTCTTAGTTTTTAATTTTTTTTAAGAGTAACAAGTTCATTGTAGGAAATTTTAAAAGTAAAGAAAAGGTATTATAATCAGAAATTCCATTACTTACCATTTACATTTTGCTATATTTTCTTCTATTACTTTTTCTATGCATAAATTATATTTTACATAGTGATTAAATATCATATTTATATATAATTTTGTATATTTCTTTCTTTTTTTCTTTTTACTTTCAGTACTTGGGAGGTTGAGACAGGAGGATCAAAGGTTTGTGACCAGCCTCAGCAACTTAGTGAGGCCCTTTGTAACTTAGTGAGACCTGTTTCAAAATAAAAATAAAAAGGGCTGGGAATGTAGCTCAGAGATAAAATGTCCCTGGGTTCAATCCCCAGGAAAACACATACACATACAGACACACAGACACACACACAGACACACACACAGACACACACACAGACACACACACACACACACAAGGGGTTACAGAAGCCAAGTGTGGTGGTGCATGCATATAATCCCAGTACTTGGGAGGTTTGAGACCGGAGGATCCAGGTTCTCGGCCAGCCTCAGCTACTTAGTGAGGCTCTCCACAACTTAGTGAGACCCTGTTTCAAAATAAAGAATAAAAAATAGGGCTGGGGGTGTAGCTTGGAGGTAGAATGCCCCCGGGTTCAATCCCCAGTACTGCAAAAACAAACAAATAAATAAAAAAACAAAATAAAGGGGTTCAGTTGCTGAAGGGCTCACTAAATTGCTGAATCTTTGAACCAATCTCCCTTCCTTCATTCCTTCCTTCCTTTGTTCCTCCTTCCCCTCTTTCCTTACTTTCTTCATTCTTTCTCTTTTTTGAGACCAGATCTTGCCATGTTGCCCAGACTGGACCCAAACTCCTGGGATCAGATGACCCTTCCATCTCAACCTCCCTAGTAGCTGGGACCACAGGCATGCACCACTGCACCCAGTTTCCAAAAGACTTTTTTTTTTTTTTGCAGTATTAGGAATTGAACCCAGGCATGCTGTACCACTGAGCTACATCCGCAATCCCTTTTATTTTTTTATTTGAGATAGAGTCTCATTAAGTTGCCAGTATTGGATTTCTTGGCTTTAAATTTCCAATTCTCCTGCCTCAGTCTCTTAAGTAACTGGGGTTACAGCTACATCATAGACTTTTATTTAAGCTCTTTCTTTTTCTTTCTCTCTTCTTTCTTTCTTTCTTTTTTGTACTAAGGATTGAACTCAGGGACATTCACCTCTAACCTACACCCCTAGCCCAATTTTATCTTTTATTTTGAAACAAGGTCTCACTTTGTTGCTGAGGGTCTCACTTAGATGCTGAGGCCGGCCTTGAACCTGTGATCCTCCTGTCTCCACTTCGCAAGTACTAGGATTCCAGGCATGCCCCACCATACTTGACTTATTAAGCACTTTCCATGTGCCAGGCACTTAATCAGGTGCAGGGGTTGTAAAGTTGAAAGAGACATGACCCTGTCACCTTGATCACTTCTCTCAATTTCCTTGTGTAAGACTTCTGCCTTGTGTTGACTAAACCACCTGTACTATGCATCCCAAATTCTCTATTTGAGCTCTTCTCTAGTTCCGATCAGTCAGTATTCTCCAATGCATAACCTACACGTGTTGAATTCACTCCCTAAACTCTCATCCAGCCCTCAGCCCACTCTATAGCCAGGTTTTCAGGTGCCCCCCACCTCCACTCTACTAAGTCAATCAGATGGACTTCCTAGCTTCCATGCCCTTGGCCCCCTAACTGCATTTGATGCTAGCTGCTTAATCTCGGGAAAGTCACTCCATCTCTCTGAGTGTCTTCATTACTGAACAGAAGATGATCACATCTTCCTATGGAATTGTTGAAAGACTCAATGAAACAATGTCCAAAGGAAAAGAAAATCCACTGGTACACAATGGGCATTTAACAAGGTTAAGTTCTATCCCACTGAGTTTGGTTTTCTTGGTCCCCTGACAGCAAGGAAAGGTTTGCCTTAACTAGTAAGAGCATTCCAATCTCTGAAAATAGTCATTTTACAGGAAATTTCATTTATTAATAAATTCACTCACAGCTGGGTGTAGTGGTACATGCTTGTAATCCCAGTACTTGGGAGGCCAAGATAGGAGGATTGCAGGTTCTCAGCCAGCTACTTAGTGAAGCCCTCCTCCATAACTTAGTGAAACTCTGTTTCAAAATAAAGAGTAAAATAGGGCTAGGGGTATAACTCAGAGGTAGAATGACTCTGGGTTCCATTCCCAGCCCCACAGTAAGTAAATAAATAAATAAATAAATAAATAAATAAATAAATAAATAAATTCACTCATTCAACAAAAAACTATTGCTGTTTTGTGTTATTTTTTGGTACTAAAAATTGAACCCAGGGACATTTTACCTCTGAGCTGTATCTCCAGTCCTATTTTATTTTGAAACAGGGTCTCAATATGTTGCAGAGGGCCCCCCTATAAATTGCTGAGGCAGGCTATGAACCAGAGATCCTCCTGCCTCAGCCTCCCAGGTACTGGGATTACAAGCGTGTGCCACCGTGCCCGACTTGGAAGAATAATTTTTGTTAGGTTAAACAAGGAAAGACCCTCTAAGGAGACATTTAAACCAAAACCTGCCAGGCCTAGTGGTACACACCTGTAATCCCAGTATTTGGGAGGTTGAGACAGGAGAATCACAGGTTCATGGACAGCCTCTGCAAGTAGTGAGACTCTCATCAACCTAGTGAGACCCTGTTTCAAAATATAAACAAAATAGGGCTAGGGGTGTAGCTCAGAGGTAGAATGCCTCTGGGTTCAATCCCCAGTACAAACAACAACAACAACAAAAAAAAAAACCCCAAAACACACACACACACAAAACAGAAACCTGAATGATGAAAAGGAGCAAACCTAATTAGGTTTAAGAATATCAGAAGAATATTCTTCTAAAGGCAGAAGTCATAGCAAGTACAAAGGCTCCACGATGAAACTGAGTGACTGAGAAGCAGCAGGGAAGCCACTGTGGCTGAATGTAATGAGGAAGCAGAAGATGAGAATAGAGAGGTAGCCAGGTGACAGGTCACAGAGGTTCTTGTAGGTGACAGTAAGAAGGATGGATTTCATTTTCAAACTAATAGGAAGGCAGTGGAGGTTTTGAAGTTCCAAAATGATACTATCTGATTTACATTTCTTTTTTGGGGGGGGAGTACTGGGGATTGAACTCAGGGGCATGCTACCTCCGAGCTATACTCCCAGCCATATATTTTTTTTTTATTCTTTATTTTGAAACAGGGTCTCACTAAGTTATGGAGTGCTTCACTAAGTAGCTGAGGCTGGCCGAGAACCCGGTTCCTTTGGTCTCAGCCTCCCAAAAGCTGGGATTACAAGCGTGGGCCACCACGCCCTGCTCTCTGATTTACATTTCTTTTTTTTTTTTTTTTTTTTTGCAGTACTGGGAGTTGAACTCAGGGGCATTCTACCTCCGAGCTATACCCCCAGCCCTATTTTTTATTCTTTATTTTGAAACCGAGTCTCACTAAGTTGCGGAGTGTCTCACTAGGTAGCTGAGGCTGGCCGCGACCCTGGATCCTCCGGTCTCAGCCTCCCGAATGCTGGGATTTCAAGCGTGCGCCACCACGCCCGGCTCTGATTTACATTTCTGAAGGACCACTCTGAACTTCATATCAGAAGGGATTAGGGGAAAACAGAGGTAGAGCAGAAAGGCCATCCAAGCTAGGGCAATGGTGCACACAAAAGACAACAGAGGCCTGGACTGGAGGGTAGTGACACGGGAGGTAAAATATGGCATATTCTGGATGAATTTGGAAGGTAGAGTCAATTAGACTTGCTGATAGGTTAGCTGAGGGGTCAATAAATAAAGGAATCAAAAGTGGCTCAGGTTTGTTATCTAAACCACCAAGTAAAGCTGGACATAGTGGTACATGCCTGTAATCCCAGTGCTTGAAAGACTGAGGCAGGAGGATCACAGGTTCAAGGACAGCCTCAGCAAGTAGGGAGACTCATTAACCTAGTGAGACTCTGTTTCAAAATAAAAATAAAATAGGGCTGGGGGTGTAGCTCGGAAGTAGAATGCCCCTGGGTTCAAGTAGAATGCCCCAGTGCCACAAACAAAACACACAAACAAACAAAAAGGTAAGCACTTGACCCCAGCAGTTACATGTCTCAGTCCTACTGCAGCAAGATTTCTTAAATATTCTTTTCTCGGGCTTTTTTTTTTTTTTTTTTTTTTTGGTGTGTGTGTCAAAATTCAGTCCAATCACTCAATCATTCAACAGTCCTTAACTGGGTACCTCTCATGGGTAGCCACTGATTTTGATGCTGGAGAATGAAGGAACCAGACAGCCCATTTGAGCAGGGCTGACAGGCAAGAAGCTCAGAGGCCCAGAGAGGCAGAAGCGCGCTTCCTGGAAGAGGGGGTGCCTTGCAGAGCTGCCTTTCCAGCACAGAACGTGCTGCTGGATTTGGTTCAGGATTTTGGCCTTGCTGACTGCGTTGGAGTTTGGAACTGGAAACCACTCTTTCCTGGGTTCCAAGGAGCATTTCAGAAACATTTATGCATAAAACCCTTAGGCATTTCACTCCTGCCGCTTTGGGCAAAGGAGTTCAGTCCTCTGGGAAGTGACTGCAGGTCTGTGCATGTCCCGTTTGCCTCTGCCAGGAGGAATTATGGTGCCCAGGAGCTAGCAGTCAGCAGCTTCAGCCTCACAGAGCTCACTGCAAATAATGGGCTGAGGTCAGCCAGGAACAAAACTATCCTTGGAGGAAGCTGTGCCTGGTGCAAAAGTTTCCCCCAAATGGGAGTGGTGGCACAAGCCTATAATCTCAGCAACTCAGAAGGCTGAGGCAGGAGGATGGCAAGTTCGAGGCCAGCCTGGGGCAATTTAGTGAGATCCTATTTCAAAGTAAAAAATAAAAAGGGAAACCTGGGTGTGATGGAGCATGCTTGTAATCCCAGTACTTGGGAGACTGAGATCAGAGGATCCGAGTTCCCGGCCAGCCTCAGCTACTTAGTGAGGCCCTCTGCAACTTAGTGAGACCCTGTTTCAAAATAAAGAGTAAAAATAGGACTGGGGGTGTAGCTTGGAGGTAGAATGCCCCCGGGTTCAATCCCCAGTACCAAAAAAAAAAAAAAAAAAAAAAAAGGGCTGGGGATGCAGTAGCTTGGTAGTAGAGTGCCGCTGGGTTCAATCCCCGGTTCTGTGTGTGCAGGGGCAGGGGTGGGGGGACAGAAAGAAAGAAAAAGAAAAGATTCCCTCACAGCTAGTCAGTGAAGTTGTGGGCCTTCTGTCTGCCCCTTTCCCTGTATTTATATCACCACTGCCCTGGTATAGTGTCTCTGCTTTTTTTCCAGGATTACAAGAGCCTCCCAGATGGTTTTCCTGTCTTTAGTCAGCGTCCCAATCCATCTCCATGTTTGCTGAGGTGCTCTTTCTAAGACTCGGGTCAGATCTCATTTCTCCTTGCTTACTGCCTTCACTAGTTCCTTACTGTTACAGCAAAAGGCCAGGCTCCTCGGTGCCCTAGCTCTAGCGCTCTCCAGTCTGCTCTCCAGACTGGCTTTCTCCACCCTCCCTTCACACTTTCCACTTCCCTGAACATGCGGCTGTGGGCTGTATCATAATTTTATTTTGAGTCCATACCCTTCTCCCATCCCTACCTATGTAATAAACTCCTCTTTGTCCTGCAGAACACTGCCTGGGTGTCACCTTCTCCCCAAAACCTTCCTGGCCCTCCCTCTTGTATGGGTTTGTCCATTCCTTCCTCTGCACCTCGATACCTTCGACATTAGTTGTATCACAGGCTGGGAAAATTGAGTCTCAGAAAGGGGAAAGAGCTTAGCCAGGCTTTGGGGTGGAACATGGACTCAAATCCAAAAACTCCTGATTTTTATTCCTTATTCCCAGGCCTTATTCACTGTACTCGCAAAGAGCCAGATTTTACACACATATAGAGGAAGAATATTTTTTGTGGGCTGAAACAGTACCACTGAACATCTGTCAAGTATGTAAGCCCTTCCATAATTCCCTGCATTCCCAAGACATTGTAGGGGGTGGGGGTTGCTAGATAAGATTACCCTGGAGCTCTGATATTTTGTGGACCACAAAACATTTCACGATCACAATGAGTGCTGGTATTTCCCCCTCTAGGGTTCACTTGTTTGTGTTTTCAGGATGAAAGGAAGGGAAAGAAACATTTACTGCACACCTACTACGTGTTAAGGGCAAAACTTTGCACACCTTAATCTCATTTAAGTCTCAGAACTTTGCAGGATCTATATCGTCCTCATTTAATAAAGAAGGAAATAGAAGCATAAACCTGGTTAGCTCTACCCTAGAATCACGCATCTAGGAAGAAGAGAGCAGGAATTGAACTGTGGTCCTTCTGGCACTAAACAGGCTTCAAACGGGGAAAAATCAAGACAAAGAGCTCTAGGGCAGGAGACAGGGGAGGAGCAAATAGGATCTTGTCCTCAGTCCCTCTCTCCACTAGAATGCTTACCCCCGTCTTCAAACTCCTCGCGCAGGTAGACCCGGCGCTGCACCTGCGCCTGCAGCGCGGAGGTCGCCAGCAGCAGAGGCAGCAGTCCCCGCAGCCCCAGCCCCGTCATCTTGTCCCGCGCGTCCAGCGCCCAGCCTCCCAGCGCTGCTGCCCAGCCCAGGTGCCGTGCTCAGCAGACTCCGTCTTTCTGGAGACCCTGGGCGGGGGCTGAGATCACCTGTACCTGCACCTGCAACCTGGCCGCCTCCCATTCGTGGCTGGGGTAGGGGTCAGGAGGACTGCAGCCAATGGTTGGGGACCACGCGCTGAGAGTGCTGTAGGAGCTAATCTAATGGGGGGGGGGGGGGCTAAGTGCTAAGGGAGCTGCAGGGCAGGGTCTCTAGAGAGTGGGGGAGTGGCCGGGCCAGCTGAGGCCAGCCTCTGGGGTCCTGTGATCCTGCTCAACTTTAAGTGTAGCTGGGTTGTAAGCGCTTTCATATGATTGCTTCCATTATCCGTCTGTCCTATCATTCGCCCATCCATCCATCCATCCATCCATCCATCCATCCATCCATCCATCCATCCATCCACTGAACCTGTGAAGAAATAATAATAGTAGTGGTGTGTGTGTGTGTGTGTGTGTGTGTGTGTGTGTTATTGAGAATTGAACCCAAGGGCATTCTACCTCTGAACTACACCGCTACCCCTATTTTATTTTTTGTTTTGAAACAAGATCTTGCTAGGTTGCTGAGACTGGTCTTGAATCTGTGATCCTTCCCATCTCAGCCTCACAAGTAGTGGGACTACAGGTGTGTGCCACCATGCAGTTTATTTTAACAGAAACAGCTGGGCCTGGAAGTCCTAATCCAGTGTGGGGTCTCAGTGTACCTTCCTGAGGGAGGCGACAGTGAGGTTAGCAGAGGAGCAAAGGCGAGGCTCTGTGCAGAAGCCAAGGAGAGAAAGGCTTGCACATTAATATCACTTCTACAGCAACCCGCTCTGTATAGTCCTTGTTATTCCTCCCACGGTGAGGGAAATGAGGCTCAAAGAGGAGGGAAAGCACAGCATTTGCTGGTCTGAACTGTGCTAAGCACTGCACCAAGCACTAACATTATATCATTTCATCTTCACACCCATGTGTGAGGAACGGGTTATTATGCTTATCTTACAGATGAACAAATTGAGGTTCTGAGAGACAAGTGACTTCCCAAGGTCACACCAAGAAGGATAGGGGCTAGAACTCAGGCCTTCTCATTCTAATACCTTCGCTACACTTTCACTTCATTTATCTATTGCACATCTATTTACTGAGGTCCTACTATGTGCCAGGCCCTGGGCTAGGTACTGAAGACACAGTGGAGAACAAGACAGACAAGTCTTCTCTCGTGGAGCTCACTTTCTAGTGGGTGAGACAGAAAACCAGAAAGGAAGCACATAGATATCAATGAACATGCCCTCTGAGAAAGTAAAACAAAGTGGTAACAGAGGGCTAGCCATGGGGAAGGCCAATAGGAGAGAGGAGTCCACCATCCTCCTTGAAGTGACATTTGGTTGAGTTCTGAATGAGAAGCCATGTGTTCAACTGGGGGAAGGTGTCCCAGGCAAAGGCAACATCAAGTCCAAAGGCCCTGAGAGGAGAATGAGTTTGTCTCATTTGATTATCAGCAGAAGAGCCAGTGCAGCTGGAGTACAGTGAGCAAGGAAGGCAATGTCAGGAGGTGAGGTTGCAGGAGCCGCTAAGTCAAGACCTCACCAGAGCCCACAGCCAGAGGAAGGGCTTATAACTGCTGCAGTGGGAAGCCCTTGAAGGGAGTGACATCACTGGATTTGTATTTTAAAAAGATTGCTGGCTGCTGTGTGCTAAATTCAAGTAAAAAGTTAAAGGTTAGCAGGGCATGGTGTTGCACACCTGTAATACCAGGTCTTGGGAGGCTGAGGCAAGAGGACAAAGGGTTTGAAGACAGCCTCAGCAAGTAGTGAGACTCTCATCAACCTAGCAAGACCCTGTTTCATCATAAAAATTTTAAAAAAAGAAATAGGGCTGGGGGTGTAGCCTGGAGGTAGAATGTCCCTCTTGATTCAACTCCCAATACCAAAAAAAAAAACCAAAAAACAACAACAACAACAACAAAAAAAAACCCCAAAGTTAAATGATAGCCTGGTGCATGCTTGTAATCCCAGTACATGGAGGCTGAGACAGGATATCAGGTTTGAGGCCAACCTCAGAAATTTAGCAAGATCCTTAGCAACTTGGCAAGACCCTGTTCCCTGTTTCAAAAAAAAGGCTAGGGTATAGCTCAGAGTTGTAGAACCTCTGGGAGAGGAGGGGAGAGAGAGAGAGAGAGAGAGAGAGAGAGAAACATAGAAATCTGGAACTCAGAAAAGATCATGGATATAAATGTAAATTATGGGGAATATAAATGGTGTTTCAGCCAGGTGTGGTTGCACACACTTGTAATCTCAGTACTTGGAAAACTGAGATAGGAGGATCAAAGATTCTCAGCCAGTCTCAGCTGGGGATGTAGCTTGGAGGTAGAATGCCCCTGGATTCAATCCCTACCTCTGAGGTATACCCTTAGCCCTATTTTATTTTTTATTTTGAAACAGAGTCTTAGTAAGTTGTGGAGGGCCTTGTTAAGTTGCTGAGGCTTGCCACAAACCTTCCATCCTCCTGTCTCAGCCTCCCAAGTACTAGGATTACAAGCATGGGCCACTAGGTACAGCCTCAGGGTAGTTTTAATTTCCCTGATTGATAGGGATATGCTGAACATTTTTTCATGTATTTGTTGGACATTTGTACTTCTTCTCTTGAGAAGTGTCTATTCAGTTCAATAGCCCATTTTTAAATTGGGTTATTTGGTGTTAAGTTTTTTGAGTTCTTTATATATTCTAGATATTAGTCCTCTATCAGATGGAAAGGTCTCCCATGTTCTTGGATACAATCCCTGGTATCATAAAATAAATAAATAAATAAATAAATAAATAAATAAATAAATAAATAAATAAATGGTGTTCAAGGCCATAAAGGTAGATGAAAGGTAGATGAAATTTTTGTGTGTGTGCGTGTGTATGGTATTGGGGATTGAACTCAAGGGTGTTCTATCTTCGAGCTATACCCCAGTCCTATTTTTTATTCTTTATTTTGAAACCAAGTCTCACTAAGTTGCGGAGTGCCTCACTAGGTAGCTGAGGCTGGCCATGAACCCAGATTCTCCTGTCTCAGCCTCCCAAATGCTGGGATTACAAGTGTGTGCCACCACGCCCGCATGAAATATTTTTAATAGAGAAGAGAGATAGTCCTCTATCAGAAGAGTAACTGGCGAAGATTTTCTCTCATTCTGTAGGCTCTCTCCTCAGATTCCTGATTATTTCCTGTGCTGTGTAGAAGCTTTTCAATTTGATGCCATCCCATTTATTAATTCTTGATTTTATTTCCTGAGCTTTAGGGGTCTTATTGAGGAAGACTCTGTCAGTGCCTATATGTTGGAGAGTTGAATCTATGCCCTCTTCTAGGAATTGCAAAGTTTCTGGTCTAATTTCTAGGGCTTTGATCCATCTTGAGTTGACTTGTTCAAGGTGAGGGATAGGGATCAAATTTCATTCTTCTATATGTGGAAATCCAGTTTTCCCACCACCATTTGTTAAAAAGGCTGGCTTTTCTCCAGAGTATGTTTTTGGCACCTTTGTCAAATATCAACTGGTTATAAGTGTGAAGATTTGTCTCTGTATCTTCTATTCCATTGTTCTATGTGTCCATTGTTGTGCCAATGCCATACTGTTATTGTTACTATAGCTCTGTAGTATAATTTGAAATTATGTATTGTGATGCCTCCAGCATGGTTCTTCTTGTTCAGAATTGCTTTGGCTATTTGGGGTCTTTTCTTCTTCCATATGAATTTTAGAACAATTTTTCTAGCTCTGTGTAGAATAAATAACATCGGTATTTTAATAGGAATTGTGTTGAATTTATAGATTGTTTTGGTATTATGGCCATTTTTTTTTTTTTTTGCGGTACTAGGGATTGAACTCAGGGGCATTCTACCTCCGAGCTATACCCCCAGCCCTATTTTTTATTCTTTATTTTGAAACCGAGTCTCACTAAGTTGCGGAGTGCCTCACTAGGTAGCTGAGGCTGGCCGCGAACCCGGATCCTCCAGTCTCAGCCTCCCGAATGCTGGGATTACAAGCGTGCTCCACCACGCCTGGCTTTATTATGGCCATTTTGACAAAATTTATTCTGTGTATCCAAGAACATGGGAGACCTTTCCATCTGATAGAGGACTAATGTCTAGAATATATAAAGAACTCAAAAAACTTAACACCAAATAACCCAATTTAAAAATGGGCTATTGAACTGAATAGACACTTCTCAAGAGAAGAAGTACAAATGTCCAACAAATACATGAAAAAATGTTCAGCATATCCCTATCAATCAGGCAAATTAAAACTACCCTGAGGCTGTACCTAGTGGCCCATGCTTGTAATCCTAGTACTTGGGAGGCTGAGACAGGAGGATGGAAGGTTTGTGGCAAGCCTCAGCAACTTAACAAGGCCCTCCACAACTTACTAAGACTCTGTTTCAAAATAAAAAATAAAATAGAGCTAAGGGTATACCTCAGAGATAGAATGCCCCTGGGATCAACTCCCAGTAACACACACATACACACACACACACACACACACACACACACACACACACACACACAACCCTGAGATCCTGTGATTCCAATCTAACTGCAGTTAGAATGGCAATCATTGAGAACACAAACAATAATAAAATAGGAACTCTTATACACTGTTGGTGGGATTCCAAATTAGTATAATCACTATGGAGATGAGTATGAAAGTTCCTCAAAAGACTAGGAATAGAACTGCCTATGTAACCTAGTTATACCACTACTTAATATCTTTCCAAAAGAATTCAAGTCAGAGCCGGGCGTGGTGGCGCACGCTTGTAATCCCAGCATTCGGGAGGCTGAGACCGGAGGATCCAGGTTCGCGGCCAGCCTCGGCTACCTAGTGAGGCACTCCGCAACTTAGTGAGACCCGGTCTTGAAATAAAGAGTAAAAAATAGGGCTGGGGGTGTAGCTCAGAGGTAGAATGCCCCTGAGTTCAATCCCCAGTACCGCAAAAAAAAAAAAAAAAAAAAAAAAAGAATTCAAGCCAGAATACTAATAGTGATACATGCATACCCATGTTTATAGCAGCACAATTCATAATAGCCAAATTATGAAATCAAAGCCAGGCATGCATGCTTATAATCTCAGTACTTGAGAGACTGAGACCAGAGGATCCAGATTCACAGCCAGTCACAGCTACTTAGTGAGGCCCTCCACAACTTAGTGAGACCCTGTTTCATAATAAAGAATAAAAATAGTACTAGGGGTGTAGCTCAGAGGCAGAACGCCCCTGGGTTCCATTCCCAGTACCTCAAAAAAAAAAAAGAAAGAAAGAAACCAATTGGTGTCTGTCAACAAATGAATGAATAAGAAAAATGTGGTAAACTGGGTGTGGTGGCACACACTTGTAATCCCAGTACTTGGAAGGCTGAGACAGGAGGATCACAAGTTCACAGCCAGCCTCAGCAACTTAGTGAAGCTATCAGCAACTTAGTGAGACCCTGTTTCCAAATAAAAAATAAATAGGCTGGAGATGGGAGATGTAACTCGGAGGTAGAATGCCCCTTGGTCCAATTTCCAATATCACAAAAAAGAAAAGAAAATGTGGTTTATACACAAAGGAATTCTACTCAGTCATACAGAAAAGCAAAATTATGTCATTTTCACAAAGATGGATGGAACTAGAGAATATTAGGCTAAGTGAGAGCAGCCAGTCTCAGAAAGCCAAGGATTAGCCAGGTGTGATGGTGCATGCCTGTAATCCCAGTACTTGGAAGTCTGAGACAGGGGGATTGCAGGTTCAAGGCTAGCCTCAGTAACTTAGCAAGACCCTATTAAAAAATATAAATAAAATAAAATAGAGCTTGCTTGTATCTTGGCGGTAGAATGCCCCTGGGTTCCTTATCCTGTACCAAAAAACAAGAAAGGAAGCAAGAAAGAAAGCCAGCCAAGTATCATATGTTTTCTCTTATATGTGGAAGCTACTGAGAAAATAACAAACAAAAGGGACTTCAGTTAAATTGAAGGGTTTTTTCTTTTTCCTTTTTTTTTTTTTTTTTTGTGAACCCAGGGGCATTCTACCTCTGAGCTACATCTCCAGTCCTATTTTATTTTTATTTTGAAATAGAGTCTCTCTAGGTTGATGAGAATTTCACTACTTGCTGAGGCTGTCCTCAACCTGTGATTCTCCTGTCTTAGCCTCCCAAGTACTAGGATTACAGGTATGTGCCACCATGCCTGGCTTCTATTTTATTTTTATTTTTAAACAGGGTTTCACAAGATTGGTGAGAGTCTCACTACTTGCTGAAGTTGTCCTCAAACCTGGATCCTTCTGTCTCAGCCTACTAAGTACTGGAATTAAGGCATATGTCACTATGTCTGGCATGTCTGGCTTTTTTTTTTTTTTAATTTTTTGCAGTACTGGAGATTGAATCCAGGGGCATTCTACCTCTAAGCTACACTCCCAGCCCTATTATTTATTTATTTATTTATTTATATTTTTTTGGTACTGAGGACTGAACCCAGAGGCATTCTACCTCCAAGCTACACCCCCAGCCCAATTTTATTTCTTATTTGGAAACAGGGTCTCACTAGGTTGCTAAGAGCCTCGCTAAGTAGCTGTAACTGGCTTCAAATATGTGATCCTCCTGTCTCTGCCTCCCAAGTATTGGGATTACAAGCATGCGTCACCACGCCTGGCTTATTTTTTATTTTGAAACAGGGTCTCACTAAGTTTCAGAGGGCCTCACTAAGTTGCTGAGACTAGCCACGAACCTGTGATTCACCTGTCTCAAATACCGGGATTACAAGCATGCACCACCATGCTAGGCTGGGACTTCAGTTAAATGAGGAGAGAGACCAATAGAATAGCAGAAAGAGATTGGGGATGGATGGTGGGGAGGGAGGTGGGGAGGGAAAAGACAAGGCTTGAGGAAGGAAATAGTTCAACTGTTATGTCCATATAAGATGGTGTGTACAGGGAGGAAGAAGGGGAGTGGGGTGGAATATGGAGGGAAATACACCAAGAGATGTATGCATGTGTCTATGAATAATCACTTTGAATCTCACTATGATGTATAATTACAGTGCACCAACAAAAGTATTAAAAAAGAGAGAGAGGGAGAAGAGAGATTGGCCAAGAATAATGATAAGTACCCAGTCCTGAGGGATAAGCAGTAAAACTGGAAGCAGCAAAGGAAACCACAACTGACTTCAAAAGAAAGAGCCTCTTTAGAATTCTGAAGGGGTTTTTACCCATCAACGGGGATATCTTCCCCTAATGGGAATGCCAAACCTTCAATTCAACTAGTATTTACTAATCAACTCTATATTCAGGGGCTGGGGAGGCAGAGACAGTAGAACCCAGTCCTAGCTGCCCAGGAATTCTCAAGCCAGTGGGAGAGATGGACCTTTGGGCCTCTAAGGTAGGACCAAAGAAGACTGGGTTTAGAGCCTTAATAAAGGCTCGAACAGCAGGTGCACAGAGGTAGTGAGAGGTAACAGACGGTGCGTTATGGCTTTACTATTCTTGCCTCCATTTCATTTTATTTTTGTCTCCATTTTAGACAAGAAGGAACTAAGTCTTAGAGATGGCAGGTCACTTGGCCAACAATTCGCAAGCAACAAGGAGCAAAGCCTGAATTCATGGCCAGATTTGACTGACTTCAGAACCTGAGTCCTCGCTCTATCTATCTATCTATCTATCTATCTATCTATCTATCTATCTATCTATCTATCATCTATCAAATCTATTTATCTATAATCTATCATCTATTTATTTATTTATTGTGGAACTGGGGATTGAACCGGAGCTGTGAGCGACATCCCCAGCCCTCTTTATTTTTTATTTCAAGAAAGGGTCTTGCTGAGCCGGGCGTGGTGGCGCACGCTTGTAATCCCAGCATTCGGGAGGCTGAGACCGGAGGATCAGGGTTCGCGGCCAGCCTCAGCTACCTAGTGAGGCACTCTGCAACTTACTGAGACCCAGTTTCAAAATAAAGAATAAAAAATGGGGCTGGGGGTGTAGCCCGGAGGTAGAATGCCCCTGAGTTCAATCCCCAGTTCCGCAAAAAAAAAAAAAAAAAAAAAGAAAGGGTTTGCTAAGTTGCTGAGGCTGGCCTTGGGCTTGTGATCTTCCTGCTTCAGGATCCTAAATAACGGAGATTACAGGGTGCACCACTATGCTCAGGTCTGGCTCAGAGCCCATGTGCTTAATCACTCTTTTTTAAATTTTGTAACAGTCTGATAGAGCTGGGACATAAAGTTCCTAGGAAGATGGAGGAACCAGAGAATAAGGCAGAAAGTGAAAAGGTGGAACAGGGCCAAATTAGTCCAGGCCTTGAGTGCCAGCTGGGAGAGTTTGGATTTTGTTCCTCTAGGCCAAGGTTTTTCAATCTTTGAATACCTGACATTTTATTTTATTGCAGTACCAGAGATTGAACCCAGGGGCATTCTATCTCTGAGCTATAACCCCAGCTCTATTTTTTATTCTTTTTTTTTTTTTTTTTTTTTTTTTTTTTTTTTTTTTTTTTTTTTTTT
>PVLC010007837.1:0-20581 GCA_004027655.1 Graphiurus murinus | reverse complement strand
TTCTTTATTTTTGAAACAGGGTCTCACTTGCAGAGAGCCTCACTTAGTAGCTGAGGCTGTCCTGGAACCTGCAATCCTCCTGTCTCAGCCTTCCAAGTACTGGGATTACAAGTGTGTACTACTACACCGAGCAAATACTGACATTTTAGACCACATACTTTTTGGTTGTGGCTTTGACTCAATAGATACCAGTAGCCCTCTCCTCAAGGTTTTTTTTCGTTTTTTGTTTTTGGTACTAGGGATTGAACTCAGAGGCAGTCTACCTCCAAGCTATACGCTTAGCCATATATATATATATATATTTTTATAGTCTTGCTAGGTTGATGAGTCTCACTACTTGCTGAGGCTGTCCTCCCACCTAGAATCCTCTTGTGTCAGCCTCCAAAGTACTGGCATTACAAGTATGCACTACCACGCCCGGCTTCCCCAATGGTTTTGACAACTAAAACTGTCTCCAGATATTGCCAAATGTCCCCTGATGTGTATGCACAAAATTAGACGACCCCAATTGAGAATGACTGCTCTGAGCACCAGTGGGGCTCAAGGTTTGAAGCGAGCATAGCATGATGATTATCACCAATGCTTTCTTAACATTAGTAACCTCCCTTATAATGACCATTGTGATGATCATAATATACTAGCCTTTGTGAGAAAATGTACTATGTTTCAGTTCTGATAAGTCTGAATCATCCACCCCCCTTCGGTAACATTCGACTGAAGTCTGTTCATTGTCTGTGAAATGATAAAGTTGACCGTGTGCTCCTCAAGGGCAGTGACCACTGTGCCTTCTTTGTTTGGATGTGTTCACTTCCCTAGTACAATGAATGTTAAGTGAATGGGTGAATTTTAAACTTGTATTATATACATAATTTTTAGTTTATTTTTGGGATTTCATGCTGAGATCAGACAGAGGTCTGATATAGAATAAATGACAAGTATCTTCAATTGTTTTTTTTTTGGTTTTGGTTTTTTTTTGCGGTACTGGGGATTGAACTCAGGAGCATTCTACCTCCGAGCTACACCCCCAGCCCTATTTTTTATTCTTTATTTCGAAACAGGGTTTCACTAAGTTGCAGAGTGCCTCACTAGGTAGCTGAGGCTGGCCGTGAACCCGGATCCTCCGGTCTCAGCCTCCCAAATGCTGGGATTACAAGCATGCGCTACCACGCCCGGCTAAGTGTCTTCATTTGTAAGCAAAGATGTCTGTTTTAGTGTTTTAATCCAAAAATCCTACAAATCAATAAAATGCATGAGCTTGACTTTCAAGTATATTATTCATATGGAAAAAATCTATGTGACATTTGCAACATCGATAGAGTTTTCTTCAATCTGCAAGCATACACTTTTAATTATTTTTTGTCTTAGTCCATTTGTGCTGCTATAATAAAATCACAAACACTGGGTAATTTATAAGGAATAGAATTTTATTTCTCAGCTAGGTACCATGGAATGTGCCTTGTAGTCCCTTCTACTTGGGAAGCTGAGGCAGGAGGATTACAAGTTCAAGGCCAACTTGGGTGACTTAGCTGACTCAAAATCAAATTTATTGTCAGGTGTGGTGGCGCATGCCTGAAATTCCAGTTCTTGGGATTACTGAGTTCTTGGGACAGGAGGATTACAGATTCAAGACCAGCCTCAGAAATTTAGAGAGACACTCAGAAACACAGTTTCAAAAATAAAAAATAAAATAAAATGGGCTGGGGTTGTAGCTCAGAGGTAGCATGCCCCTGGGCTCAATCCTCAGAAACACACACACACACACACACACACACACACACACACACATACACACACAAATAAAATAAAATGATTATTTTTATGTATTTATTTTTTTCAGTACTTGAAGTTGAACCTAGGAGCATTCTTTCTCCAAGCTATACCCTCAAACTTATTTTTTTGTGTGTGTGTGGTACTAGGGATTAAACCCAGGGGTATTTTACCTCTGAGCTAAACCCCAGGCCTTATATTATCTTTTATTTTGAGACAGGGCCTCACTAAGTTGCTAAGAGCTTCACTAAGTTGTTGAGGCTGGTTTTGAACCTGTGATCCTCCTGTCTCAGCCTCCCAAGTACTGGGATTACAGGCATATGCCACTGCTCCAACTTCAAAATAAAATTTCAAAAGCCTATAGATAAACTGGGTAAGGTGTCACACATATAGTGGGTGTCACATGCCTGTAATTTCAATATTTGGGAGGCTGAGACAGGAGGATCACAGGTTCGCAGTCAGCCTTCACAACTTAGTGAGGCTCTCAGCAACTTAGTGAGACCCTGTTTCAAAATACAAAATAAAAAGCCAGGCGTGGTGGTGCATGCTTGTAATCCCAGGACTTGGGAGGCTAAGACAGGAGGATCGCAGGTTCAGAGCCAGTCTTGGCAACTTCTTGAGGCTTTCAGAAGCCTAACGAGATCCTGTTTCCAAACGAGAAATTTAGTCAGGCTGGGGGTGTATCTTGGAGGTAGAATCCTTCTGGGTTCAATCCTAATAATAATAATAATAATAATAATAATAATAATAATAATAATGCTGGGGTTGTAGCTCAGAGATAGAATGCCCCTGGATTCAATCCCCAGTACCAAAAAGAAGAAGAAAAAAAAAAAGACTATGGATGTAGTTCAGTAGTAGGGTATTTATCTAGCATGCACAAGAACCTGTGTTCAATCCCCAGAACTCAAAGAAGCAAAGAAAAAGAAAAGAAAAGAAATTTACTTCTTATAATTCTAGGGGCTAGGAAGTCCAAGATGAGGGCACCAGCAGAATTGGTGTCTGATGAGGAGGGCTGCTCTTTGCTTCTATCACGGCGCCTTCTGGCTGCACCATAACAGGGCAGAAAGAGGCAGAAAGAGATTAATGTATGTCCTCCTGTGGTAGAGAGATTAAGAGAGAGAGGCAGCTCTTTGAAGCCTCTTTAAAAAGGCATTAATTCAGCCCAGTGTGGTGGTGCATGCTTGGGAGGCTGAAACAGGAGGATCACAGGTTTGTGGCCAGTCTCAGCAACCTTTTGAGACCTTCTCCAGCTTAGTGACACCCTCTTTCAAAATAAAAATAAAATAGGGGTAGGGGTGTAGCTCAGAGACAGAATGCCTCTGAGTTCAATCCCCAGTACATAAATAAATAAAGGCATTAATTCTAATCATGAGGGTAGAGCCCTGTTCACCTAACCTCCTAAAGGCTCCACCTCTTACTACCATCACTTTGTGCATTAAGTTACAATATATGAATTTTAGAAGGACACATACATTCAAACCATAGTATCACTGTATAAGATATTTTGGGGTGACTCAATGTGATTTAGTTCAGTATTTATTGAGCTATCCCAATGAGTCATGTTCTAGGAGGGAAATAAAGGCAAAGTTTCCATCTTTCAGATGCTTCTAATCAAAAGAGATGTCAAGCTGGGTATGGTGGCACACACCTGTAATTCTAGTACTTGAGAGGCTGAGACAGGAGGATTGGAGGTTTGAGGACAGCTTCAGCAACATAATGAGACTCTCAGCAAACATGTAAGACCCTGTTTCAAAATAAAAAATAGGGTTGGGGGTGTCGCTTGGACGTAGAACACCCCTGGGTTCAATCCCTGGTACCAAAAAAGGGGGTGTTAGAGTCCGTCCCTTACTATGTGGTCTTGGGCTAATCAGAGCCCAATTGTGATCTTTTGGGAACCTAGGCACTTTTGCCTTCTTGTGCCCTTTCCTTCATAAAAAAGTAGTTAAGATGACTGCATTGACATAAAGACTAATATAATGCAGGCTGGATTCATAATTATATATCCATTATATAGTATATTCATTTTCTTCTGGTTTCAAAATAAATTAGCATTAAAACATTTTCTTGGGCCCCTGTAAGTATCATGAGCTCTTACCATTGTGCCCACTATTCCTAATGCATAAATCATCTTTAAGACTAATTATTGATATTGCTAATTATCATTTCCTGCTCTTTAAAATGTTGGTGTTGAACAGTTATTATAGGGACTACTTGAGTCATTTAGAAGCTACATGAGGGCAGAAAGCAAGTCTGGCTTGTTCTGTACTCTAGAGCACTTGGAATAGAAATAAATGCTCAGTAAGATGAATTTAAACTTAGTCACACAATGCCAGGGTACAGTATACACTTGATAAATATTAGATGTATTTTATCAGTCCTCTTAGGAAACTGTTAAGGACATACATAAGAGATATTAGAAAGGTGCAGTGCACCAGGCATGGTGGTACACACTTATAATCCTAGTACTTGGGAGGCTGAGACAGGAGGATCGCAGGTTCAAGGACAGCCTCGCAACTTAATGAGGTTGTCAGCAACTTAGTGAGACCCTGTTTCAAAATAAAATAAGGTTGATGGTGTAGCTCAGAGGTAGAATGTCCCTGGGTTCCAACACCCCAACACCAGTAACACACACACACACACACACACACACACACACACACACACACACACAAAAGAAAGTTGCAGTGCCCGGTACAGATCTTGAATGCAAGAAGAGTTCAAATCAAGAAGAATTATGTGGGATAATCACTTCACAAGCATTTTAACTTTTATTTGTTCAGTACATTCATCCCACTTAATTGCAGACATAACACAATCTGTCATTAGCCAATAATGTGTAGGAAAAGGAGTGTTCGAAATCATCAATTTTATAGGCCAGTATGGTGTATTTATATGTGCAGGGAGTTGTACCAAATCCTCTCAGATTTAATTACAAAGCTACAAAGTAAGCACATAAATTATGCACTAAGGTCCATGTTTTGGAAATCACTGTGTAGTCCTGGGAATTGGATAGGAGGTTAGATCTTTGTAATTGATATGCTTCCACTTACAGGGTAAAACCCTGAGGATCAGTGAGAACTCTTTCTTTCTAAAGCCACTGTCTGCAATTCTATACACCTAACTGTACATTTAAACAGCAAACACTAGATATTGGGAGGAAAAGAACATTTCAAACAGTTATCCACCTCTGCTCAGGTCTCCCTCTTCAACTCCATCTCTCACCATGTGTTTACTTATTTTCCTTGCCTTATCCCATCTGAAAGAATTCCTAGATGTACACTGCAAAGTCTTTGCTGATACTATTCTGTTTGCCTAACATATTCTTCCCCTTTTCATTCTGGGCAACACCAGAGAAAGTGCCTATTCTAGTAGCTAGCATCTCTCCAAGCGTTAGTTTCTCTTCTCTAAACAAGAAAGCAAAGGATTCATATCTGTAACCTCAGCTCAAACACTACTTCCTTTGGAACCTTCCTTGCCTTCCCTAGAAAGACAGGAAGAAAGGAAATGCACTTGGACATAATTCAGTAGAAGCGCTGTGCTGGGTCGTTCACATTATCATCTAGTGATCTGGGCAGTTTTGTGCAGAAGGTATTCTTTTTGTGTGTGTGGTATGAGGGATTGAACCCAGGGGCATTTTACCTCCGAGTTACACCCCTAGCTATTTTTAGTTTTTATTTTGAAACAGGGTCTTACTAAGTTGCAGTCAAACTTGTGATCTCCAGTCTCAGCTTCTCAAGACCTGAGATTACAGGCCTGTGCCACCACACCCAGCATATGCAGAAAGTATTCTTTAAACTTAATTCCTAGGTTAAAACTCTGCTGTCTAAAAGATCAAGTATCTTGATCAGGGTCCCTTTGCTAATAGAAGGTGAAGGTGAGGTGGAATTGGAATCCAGATCTTCCTGGCTATCTCCCCCAGGCAAGTCACTTGTTCTACTCTTAGAGTTCTCAAAACCCTTCCATCATGCCCCTACCCTAACACAATCCTGTATGATAATTTACTTCTACACCTTCATAACCTAAACTCTTTTCCAGTACTTGGGATTGAACAAAGGGCTCTGCACATACTAGATAAGCACTCTACCATCGAGCTACATCCCAGCCCTTTACTTTTTTTTTTTTTTTTTTTTTTTGACACAGAGTTCTGCTAAATTGCAAAGGCTGGGCTTGAACTTGTGTTCCCCTTGCCTCAACCTCCTGAGTAGCTGGAATACAGGCATACACCACTGTGTATGTAGCCAGCCATAATCTAAATTCTCGAATCAAAGAACAAATATTGCCCTTTTGGAAGGGGGGGTACTAGGGATTGAACCCAGGGGCATTCTACCTCCAAGCTACACTCCCCAGCCCCCGCCTCCTTTTTTTCAGTACTGGGAATTGAATCCAGGGGCATTCTACCTCTGAGCTACACCTCCAGCCCCATTTTATTTTTATTTGAAACAGGGTCTCACTAGATTGATGAGAGTTTCACTCCTTGCTGAGGCTGTCCTTGAACCTGTGATTCTCCTGTCTCAGCCTCCCAACTACTGGGATTACAAGCATGTGCTACCACGCCTGTCTAAATTTTTTTTTTTTTTTTTTAATTTTGAAACAGGGTCCCACTAAACTGCTAGGACTATCCTCAAAACTTGATCCTCCTTTTTCAGTCTCCCACATACTGGGATTACAAGCATGTGCTACCACTCCTGGCTAAATATTGCTTCTTTCTGTGTCCTTAATGCCTGGCACAATGACTGGTGCATAGTGAGTGCTCAAAACATGTTGACGGAATAAAGTGAATAAAAACAAAATGTTTTGCAGTTTGCAAACCATTTTCAAATATATGATTTTGAAGTCAGGAGTGGTGATACATGCCAGTAATCCCAGTTCCTGGGAGACTAAGGCAGGAGGATCACAGATTCAAGACCATCTTGAGCAATTTAGCAAGGCATTTACACACACACACACACACACACACACACACACACACACACGAGATTTCACTTCATTATGTTAGCCAGGCTCGCCAGTGCACACCTGTAATACCAGTACTTGGGAGACTGTCCTGTCTCAGTATCCCAAGTACTGGGGTTACAGGCATGTGCCATGATGTTTGGCTAGAGGGACATTTTAAAAATATCTTATCTTATTCCATCCTTAGAAAAATCCAGTGAAGAGAGTGATGTTGCTTCTCTTTTCTGGAAAGGGAAAAAAGTCTCTGAGAGGTTACTGATTTTCACAAAGCCACACAGCTGGTTTATAACAAAGTCAATTTCTATGTTCCAGTCTCTAATAATTCTCTCTCTCTTTTTTAGTGGTAATTGGATTATTCTGTGCCAATATTTAGGGGATACTAATAATTTCTTTTATTAAATCCAGTATTCTGCTTCTGAACTGCACCCCTAGCCCAACCTATTTCATTTATTTTGAAACAGGGTCTCACTAAGTTGCTGAGGCTGACCTTGCACCTGAGATCCTCTTGTCTCAGCCTCCCAAGTACTGAGATTACAAACATGGGCCACCACACCCGGTGGATGCTAATAATTTATGTTATTATTTATAGGCAACAAAATCATTTTAACAGGGGTCCTCTGGCCAAGTCCTGAGATGTAGTAGAAAAAATGTGTGCCTTGGTGTGGTTGCAGTGCAAGTAACTTGTGTAGGATGGAATGTCAGTAAACAAGGGTGGGAGGAAGGCGGTGAGACAAGGAAGTGAAGGAAACCAGTAATGCATAAATTATCAAGATAGCTATCAGAGTGGCTCCCTGGACCTCCATGAGGCTGGGGAACTGTGGGAGACAGCATGGGACACATTCAGGGCACCCCAGAGGAATGGGAAGGAAGCTGGGTTATTATCCACTAAACTGTCATACACCCCTGGTTCTGGTGATGTTAAATCTCTGAAACTTCCAGCGTGCTCTGTGCACAGGCTGAGCATGTCCCCTGGCCAGAAAGAAGAAGGGAAAAACTAAATGAAACTCAGGCAAAGAGCTGCAGGTGTTTCCTGTAAGTAGCATTCAGTGTATGGAAGTGAATGCCAAGAAAACATGGACGGGAAGCCAACAGCATCAGCTGCCGAATGCAGTGGGACTCAAAGGCTGCTCAAACCACTTCATTCTATGAGGAAAAAAAAATACATTGTAAGTCCATCATACGCTAGGTTGGGATCAGCAAACTATGGTCACTTGGGGATCAGCAAACCAATCTAGCCTGCCTCTTGTTTTTTTTTGTTGTTGTTGTTGTTGTTGTTTTTGCGGTACTGGGAGTTGAACTCAGGGGCATTCTACCTCCGAGCTATACCCCCAAGCCCTGTTTTTTATTCTTTATTTTGAAACCGAGTCTCACTAAGTTGCGGAGGGCCTCACTAGGTAGCTGAGGCTGGCCGCGAACCCGGATCCTCCGGTCTCAGCCTCCCAAATGCTGGGATTACAAGCGTGCGCCACCACGCCCGGCCTGCCTCTTGTTTTTATAAAGTTTTATTTGGACACAGCCATGCCCATTGTCTTATGCTTTTCCCCTACCATGGCAGAGTTGAGAGAGAGAGAGAGAGAGACAGACAGACAGAACACCTCTGGCCCTCAATGCCTAAAATATTCACTATTTGGCACTTTATAGAAAATGTTTGCCAACTTTTATGTTAGGTACTTGGGATACTGAGATGGATAAGATTATCTCTCCATCTTTAAAGAGTTTGAATGCCCCTGAGTTCAATCCCAAATATCTAAGAGTAAAATAAAATAGTTTATAATCTAATGAGAAAGACAAGCATGTAAACCAACAAATGCAGGAAAGCATTATAAATCTTATAGCAGCCATTCAAATGAGGAGACGGAGCTGGGTGTAGTGGTACATGCCTGTAATCCCAGTACTTGGGATACTGAGACAGGAAGATTGCAGGTTTGAAGCCAGCCTCAGCAACTTAGTGAGACCCTGTTTCAGAATAAAAAATAAGATAGGGCTGGAAGTATAGCTTGGAGGCTTGGAGGTAGAATGTTCCTGATTTCGATCCCCAGTACCAAAAAAAAAAAAAAAAAAAAAAAAGGAAGAAGAAGAGGAGGAGGAAGAACTGGAGGAACAGGAGGAGGAAAAAAAGGAGGAGGAGGAGGGGGAAAGGACTGTCATTTCTAGCTAGTTGAGGGCAGACATAAAGAAAATCTTCCCAGGAGAGGTAATAGACACTTGAGCAGAGACCTGAAAGATGAGTAGGTGTTTTCTAAACATGCACAGAGGAAGGACAACTTCAACACAGAGGGGGCAGAAATAGAGAAAATGTTACATAGATCAACAATGACATGAATGTAGAGAACTAGTGTCATATGGAGGTAAAAAGAAGACTGGCACACACAAAAATAAGACTCGGAAGTAAGGGATTGAATTTTATCTTTTCTTTAGAAATATGAATGTCTAGCCAAGCATGGTGACACATGCCTGTAATGCCAGTACTTGGGAGGCTGAAATAGGAGGATTGCAGGTTCAAGGACAGCCTTAGCAACTTAGTGAGATCCTGTTAAAAAAAAAAAAAAAAGGCACAGCTGGGAGTGTAGCTCAGTGGTGTATTTGTGGTACTGGGTTTTTTCTATGTCAAGCCCTGACCAGGTGCTAAAGAGACAGAGATCTGTCATGTGTGGTTGCTATCCTTGAGGTCTCAGAGACTGCTGGGACACACAATGCCCCTGAGTTCAATCCTCAGTGTAAAACAAAACAAAAACAAAAACAAAAAAACAATTACCCCCCCCCCCAAAAAAAAACAGAATCCAAACCCAGAAAGCCCAAACCAAAAAAACATACACATCCGTCTACAGGTATAGAGTATGTGTGTAGCATGCAAGAGGCCCTGAGTTCATTCCCCAGCACCAAAGCAAACACACAAACAAACCCCCAGATACATATCTGACAATGTTGCATACTCTGGTCATAACACATTGTATATGAACTAATTGAACACATGGTGAAATGATCCATTATCTGTGTGTAACTTGCAAAGTATGTAGCAAAGATAAGAGTAGTTCTATCTGGGTGCTGGCATAGGTGTGGGTGTCTGCAGAATCTTCTTAAAGAGGAAGTGACATTTAAATTGGGACTTAAATGATCAGCCAGTTTTCCAAAGAAGAAGGGGAAGGACATTCCAGGAAGAGAGGATAGTGCAAAAAAGGTATGGAGCTCACATTCACCTTGAGTTGCTGTGTCCCAGACAATGTGTTTTCCCTTTCTTTCTTTCTTTCTTATTCCCTTCTTTCTTTCTTATCGTGTGTGTGTGTGTGTGAGTGTGTGTGTGTGTGTGTGTGTGTGTGTGTGTGTGTGTGGTGCTGGGGATTGAACCTAGGGGCATTCTACCTCAGAACTATATCCCCAGCCCATTTTATTTTTTATTTGGAAACAGGGTCTCACCAAGTTGCTGACAGCCTCAATGAAGTTGCTGAGGCTGGTTTTGAACCTGCAATCCTCCTGTCTCAGCCTCCCAAATACTAGGATTACAGCATGTGCCACCATACCCTACTGACAGTGTACTTTCATTGGGAATAAAGAAGTGAAAAAGTGCCAGGTGTGGTGGCACATGCCTGTAATCCCAGTACTTGGGAGGATGAGACAGGAGAATCACAAGTTCGAAGCCAGCCTCAGCAACTTCATGAGGCTCTCAGCAACTTGGTGAGACCTTGTTTCCAAATAAAAAATAAAGCCAAGGGTGGTGGTGAAAGTCTGTAATCCCAGTACTTGGGAGGCTAAGACATGAAGATAGAAGGTTCAAGGCCAGCCTCAGCATCCTAGTGAGACCTTTCAAAATAAAAAATAAAAAGATCTGGTGGTGTAGCTTGGAGATAGAATGCCCTAGGTTCAACCTCCAATATCAATCAATCAATCAATCAATAAATAAATAAAACAAAATAAAAATAGAAATAAGGCCGGTGGGGGTGTAGCCTAGGTAGAATATTCTTGGGTTCCACTGCCAGTAACACATACACACACACACACACCACAAAGTGGAAAAGTCATTGACCTCAGGGAGGCCATAGACTAAGAAACTACTTTTTCCTTGACTATCATTTAATGAGGAGAGTGGCTTGAGAGACTTAGTCCCCTAATTTCTCTTCTTTTTTTTGCAGTACTAGGGATTGAACCCAGAGACATTCTACCTCCGAGCTACACTTCCAGTCCTATTTTTTATTCTTTATTTAGAAACAGGGTCTCACTAAGTTGCAGAGGGCCTCACTAAGTAGCTGAGGCTACCGGAGAACCCAGATCCTCCTGTCTCGGCCTCCCAAGTACTGGGATTACAAGCATGTGCCACTATGCCCAGTTAGTCCCCTAATTTCTACTAGTGTTTCTAAGCCAGTTCATGTAAATAAGGAGTATGAGTACTGTTTCCAGTAAGCTGGTTTCCCCTCACCCTTTTATTTGGACTGTCTCCTGCTGATTTCCTGCCCCATGCTGCCTGTGCAAGACTCCATGAAGCCTGAGGATGCACCTGTGACCGAGTCCTCGAAGACACCAAGCCAAGATGGTGGGGACTCCCACACTGAACAGAATTCAATGAGATATCTTCTGCTCTCAGAAGTTTGTTCAGGGTACAGGTTGGGCACAAAGGAGTGGTCAATTACACCTGAAGGAAGGAGGAAAATGGTTATGAAATTTGTGTATGTGTGTGGGGTAGGGTAGTGGGGATTAAACCCAGGGGCATTCTATCTCTGAGCTACACTCCCAGCCCTTTTTTATTTTTTATTTTGAAATAGGGTATCACTAAGTAGCAGAGGGTATCACTAAGTAGGTAAGGCTGACTGGGAACCTGAAATCCTCCTGTCTCAGCCTCCTAAGTACTGGAGTTACAGGTGTGCACCACCAATACCTAGCTTATGAAACATTTAAAGTCCAGGGTAGCTGGAATGTGGTTTTCTAAGGGAACATTAGAAGGAGAGGGCACACACCTATAATCCCCATACTTGGGAAGCTGGGACAGGAGGATCGCAGGTTTGAGGCCAGCCTCAGCAATTTAGCAAGCTCTCAGTAACTTAGCAAGACCCTGTTTCAAAATAAAAAATCTAAAGGGCTGAGGGTACAGCTCAAAAGTACAATGCTCCTGAGTGCAATCTCCAGTACCAAAAGAAAAAAAAAAGTTCATTTCTCTTTTCTCTCCTTAGAACACTGGTAGAGGCTAGATCTCCTAAAATATTCTCTCTCCCTTTCCCAGCTCCTTTTTGCCTCAAAATCTTCACTGCATGATGTTTCACCTTGCTGCTCTGTAGCTGGAGGAATACATGGGAAAGGACCAGGACTTGCTATTTGTAGACAAAATAGGCAGTGTCTCGTTTTTCTATTCCCAAATTTAAGCATGATCTGTTTCCTCTACACTACACAAAGGACAATCACTTTTGTTGTTATAGGTTTTCATGTTTTCCCTTAAGAAGGCAGCATTCTGGAAATGTTTCATGTGTTGGCCAACACATGTCAATTAAGAAAACATGACAACAATAACAGCAATAACAAAAGCAGTTGGTGGGAAGTTTTGGAAGAGAAGGCAGCAAACCAGCAACAACAGAATGCATTGTGAAGTCATTTGCACCTACACTCCCAGCTGCGGAAAAAGTGGAAATCATTTTTGCTAGAAACACACACATACACACACACCACACACACACACACACAACCTTCAAAAATTTCTTTTTCTGTTTTCATGTGTGTGGGGGGTACTGAGTATTGAACCCAGAGGTATTCTACCTCTGAGCTACACCCCCAGCTTTTTAGGGTCTCACTAGGTTGCTGAGAGTCTTACTAAATTGCTGAGGCTGGCTGCGAACCTGCGATCCTCCTGTCTCAGTCTCCCAAGTACTGGGATCGTACGCACACATCACCACCCAGCTAGCCCAGCTAGCCTCTCACATTTCTAAACAGCTATGTAAAGAAAGGAAACTTTATATTGAGAAGCAAAAGCTATTTTTTGCTTAAAAAAAAAAAAAAAAGAAGAAAACCTAACAAAGTTGGCTACTTAAATGATTCTTCAATTATACAAGTTAGAAAACTTGGTATTATCTCTGACTCTCTTTCCACCCTCCTCATTTAATTCTATCGCTTAGTGAGTTTTAAAACCTTATCTCTAAAATGTTTCTGAATATACAGCACAGTATCTTTCCCATTCTCCATCTCTGTTGTCATTGTCCAAGTTTCTAGACTCTTTGTATTGCTTGCTTTGCTTTTAAAAAAGTCTGAGCTGGGAGTCGTGGTGCACATCTGTAATCCTAGTACTTGGGAGGCTGAGACAGGAGGATTGCGTGTTTGCGGCCAGCCTCAGCAATTTAGGGAGGCCCTCTGCAACTTAGACCCTGTTTCAAAAAAAGGGCTAGAGGTGTAGCTTAGAGGTAGAATGCCCCTGGGTTCAATCCCTAGCCCCCCCCCCCCAACACACACAGAGTCTCTGTCTTCAGCCAGGCATGGTGGCACACACCTGTAACCCCAGTATTTGGGAGGCTGAGACAGGGAGGATCTCAGGTTTGAGGCCAGTCTTAGCAACTTAGCTAGACTCTTAACAACTTAATGAGATACTGTTTCAAAAATAAAAAATAAAATAGGGGTGGAGGTGTGGCTCAGAGGTAGAATACCCCTGGGATCAATCCCCAGTACCTAAAAAAAAAAAGGTCTCTGTCTTGCTCCTTTTCATTGTGTCCTCCATTTTGCTGCCAGGATATGCTCAGATTGGGGGCTGGGGGAGGGGAAGGGCAGAAGCTCAGTGGTAGAGTATGTGCTGATTATGTGGGAGGCCCAGGATTTCACTCTTAGCTCCAAAAAAGGACAAAAAATCATGTCTTTAGTTTAACATTTATGGGTAAACCTAAGTGGCAAAATAAATTAGTACCAATTCCTGTCCTTGATGAGTTTGTGACCTTGAATGGTTAACATGATCTCCATCTTTTTGGCTCTGAGTCTAGTCTGTTTCCACTTTGCTTCAGCTGCTACTTCATTCCAGGCAAGGCCGGTCACTGAGGAACGTAGCAATGAGAACGGATATCTCCTCTGTGTTTTATTTTAGTGAATAATCTAAAGTATGTAGTTTGACACTGCATAGAATGTAGACAAAGTGCTGTGGAATAGGACATGATCTTAGGAGTTAAGAATTGCCCTAGCCAGTCATGGTGGCACATGCCTGTAATCCCAGTACATGGGAGGCTGAGACAGGAGGATTGCAGGTTTGAGGACAGCCTCAGCAGTGTAGCAAGACTCTCAACAATGTAGCTTTACATGTTCACCTTTAATCCCTACCACAATCCTTCAAGATTTTTATACATATCTGGGTATAGTGGTGCACGCCTGTAATCCCAGTACTTGGGAGGCTGAAACAGGGGGATCACAGGTTCAAAGACAGCATCAGCAAGTAGTGAGACTCTCATCAACTTAGTGAGACCCTGTTTCCAAATAAAAATGAAGTAGGGCTGGGAGTGTAGCTCAGGGGTAGAATGCCCCTGAGTTCAATCTCTAGTACCACAAAAACAAAACAAACAAAAAAAGGTTTTATATATGTACACACACACAGTTTCTAGGCCTGCAAAGATAACTAAAACCTGATTTTTGCTCTCAGGAGGCTAATGGAAGAGTAGTAATTAACACTATATGAATCTTTTAATCTGAATCATGATGTTTTAAGATCTCTACACTTTTTTGGGAGGCAGAGTACTGGGGATTGAACCCAGGAGGGATCTACCACCGAACTACACCCCCAACTCTTTTTATTTCTTGTTTTGAGACAGGATCTCACTACATTGGCCAGACTGGCCTAGAACCTGCAATCCTCTTGTCTTAACTTCCCAAGTACTGGGATTACAGGCTTGTACCACCAAGCCAGGCTATCAAGATCTCCATACTTTGCTTGCTCTAAAAGACATTAGCAACATGAGGGTGTCTGTTGATTGGTTTCTGGAACACCAGTTTCTATGAGAAGTGTGTGATGTGTTTTGGGGAGACCACATAGTATAATGAAAGGATAGATGTGTTTATATGGACTCAGATACTTTGCCAATGAATACGATTAAGTAGCTAGGCAAGTTAATTAATTTCTTTAAATTTTGGTTCCCTTATTTGTATAATGTGGAGATGAGTTCATTCATAGGAATAGAGTGATGATTCTGTGTGATAAGGTCTATAATACTATAGGTAAACCCTTGATAAATGGTAGAATTAATGAGAAAAAAAAATCCAAAATGAAAAAGAATTTTTTTTTTCTTTTCTTTTTCTGCAGTTCTTGGGATTAAACCTAGGAGCATTCTACCTCTGAGCTACATTCCCAGCTCTGTTTTTTTTTTTTTTTTTTTTTTTGTACTGGGGATTGAACCCAGGGGCATTCTACCTCCGAGCTATACCCCCAGCCCTATTTTTTATTCTTTTTTTTGAAACAGGGTCTCACTAAGTTGAGGAGAGCCTCACTAAGTAGCTGAGGCTAGCTGCGAACCCAGATCCTCTGGTCTCAGCCTCCTAAGTACTGGGATTATAAATGTGTGCCACCATGCCTGGCTCTCCAGTTCCTATTAATTTAAAATTTTATTTTATTTTATTTTATTTTGTGTTACTGGGGATAGAACCCAGGGACATTCTACCTCTGAGCTATACCCCCAGTCCTATTTTATTTTTTGTTTTTGAAACAGAGTCTCACTAGGTTGATGAAAATCTCTACTTGTTGAGCCTGTCCTTGAACCTGTGATCCTCCTGTCTCAGCCTCCCAAGTACTAGGATTACAAGTGTGCACCACCACGCACGGCTTAAAATTTTATTTTGAGGCTGGGTCTTGCTAAATTGCTGAGGTTGTTCTTGAACTTGTGATCCTCTTCCTCAGTCTCCTCAGTCACTGGGATTACAGGTCTGTGCCACCATCCAAGGCTGATAATGGCTTTATATTATACTTGATATTACATGCATGTTTTGTGCCCCTGGTTATCTAGTATTTTCTATCCACCAGGCACTGTTCTAAGCTCTTTACTTATATGACCTCATTTAATCCTCAAAGCAATCTTTGAAGGCAGTTACTGTTATCATTCACATTGAAGAGATGTGACTCTGAGGGAAATCAGAAATACAGAGAAGTTAGAAAACTTGCTACAACACTACTAAGTGATAGATCTGAGGATTCAAATGCAGGTACAGTTATGCATTCCTTAACAACAGGGATACTTTCTGAGAAATGTATCATTAAGCCATTTGTCACTGTGTGAACATCATAGAGTGTACTTATACAAACCTAGATGGTTTGTACATATATATTTATTTTTAAAACATTTTCATTAAAAATGAAAACACAGTAATCCCAGTACTTGGGAGGCTGAGACAGGAGGATTGTAGGTTCAAGGCCAGCCTCAGTTACTTAGTGAGGCCCTCTGCAACTTATTGAGATTGTTTCAAAATAAAGAATAAAATAGGGATGGAGGTGTGGCTTGGAGGTAGAATGCCCCTGAGTTCCATCCCCAGTAACACACACACACACACACACACACACACACACACACACACACACAAACCCACAAAAGTCAGGTGTGGTGGTGTACATCTGTAATCCCAGTACTTGGGAGGCTGAGACAGGAGGATCAGGTTTGCGACCAGCCTCAGCAATTTAGTAAGACCCTCTGCAACTTAGTGAGAACCTATTTCAAAAACTAAAATAGGGCTAGGGGTGTAGCTTAGAGATAGAATGTCCCTGAGTTCAATCTCTAGTACCACAAAAAAAAAAAAAAAAGAAAAAAGAAAAAGAAAGAAAGAAAATACAAGATGGGTATAGTGGCACATGCCTATAATCCTAAGGCTGAGACAGGAGGATTGTAGGTTCGAGGCCAGCCTCAGCAATTTAGGGAAATACAGTAACTCAGCAAAATAAGAAATAAAAAGGGCTGGTGTTGAAGCTCAGAGGTAGAATGCCCCTGGGTTCAATTCTCAGTATCAACAAAGAAAAAAATGACACAAACACACACATTCGCCTGGCCTACACAGGGTCAGGATTATCAGTATTACTGCCTTTGACTTCCACATCTCATCCCAATGGAGTCTTCAGGGGCAGTAACATGTATGGAGCTGTCATTTCCTGTGGTTTCAAGGCCTTCTGGGATATCTTCTGAAGGACCTGCCTAAGGCTGCTTTACATTTAACTGTTGAGATCCAGCCCTCTAGGCAGTGGGGTTGGGGGTCCTTTGATAGGTGTGGAATGAGATGAAGTTGCCAGAATACGCTCACACTGAATGCAGTGTAGAAGTGTATGTTTATTGCTTGTTAGTAGCTGTTTTTTATACTATCTTTTTTGCAGTGAGGCATATAGAACAGGAATTTTTACAGACTTGTTTTTCTAAAGGTTTAGTAGGTACATCTTTAACTAGAAAAGCCATTTCCCATGACATTTAATGGGGTTAGGAAAACAGTAAAGGTTACAAAATACAATACGTATATAAAGTTTCTTTTAGTACAAAGCAGTGTTAAAGGTTAATGACGAATAGCCTCTATTCATTAGTTTAAATCTTTACTATTTCTTTAGCTCCTTTAAGCAGTGTTCTTATCTTTTTCTCAGGCAGCTAGAGAGTTAATGTATCCTGTGAAATTCCAGGGAGACAAACTGGAACTGGGCAAGACTATCTGTCTTAAAGCCTTCTTTACCCATAGATATAATGGAAGACCTAAATCTCTTTGGCTTATTTATTTTGTTTCTATACCTGTGTGCTGAGAGGGAACTAAAGGCTATTTAGTAACTAAGCTTGCAAAGCCCATTTCCTGACTAATGTTTGTATGTGGTTAATGAATTTCTTATGGGTTGTCTCGAGGCACTGCTTTTTCAGTTAATACTGGGAAATCACTATCCATCCGTCCACCTTCTGTTTCTAAGAAATTTTCCTTTATAATTAATGTGAAAGCAAAACCCAAAGCACCCAAAATTTCCAAAATATAACATAATGCAAAGTGGGATATGCCACACATTCCTTCTTTTGGAATCGTCTGCCTTGCAGGACTCCAGTGGACTGAGCCTTGCTCAACACCCAGCTATTAAGAAGCTGTGGTATTTAACCTTTTTTTTTTTTTATTAAGTAGAAGTATATTCTAAAATAATGATTAAAAGTATAGTAAAGACATAAGCTAGTAGTATAGTTGTATATTATCATTGTCAAGTATTATATACTAAACATAATTACATATGCTATGCTTTCATACAGCAGGCAGTGTAGTAAGTTTATTTATGCCAGCCTCACCACAAACATGTAAGTACTGTGTCACTCTGTGACATTGTGATATAGTTAATAGGAATTTTCCAGCTTAGCTCTGCTACATATATAAAAATATTTTATATATATATTTATATATATATATATTTTTTCCTTTTTGTGGTACTGGGATTGAACCCAGGGGCATTCTACCTCTGAGCTACACCCCCAGCCCTATTTTTTAATTCTTTATTTTGAAACAGGGTCTCACTAAGTTGCGGAGGGCCTCACTAAGGCTGGCCAAGAACCTGCGATCCTCCTGTCTCAGCCTCCCAAGGACTCGGATTACAAGCGTGTGCCACCATGTCTGGCGCACGCACACACACACACACACACACACACACACACACACACATATATTTTGGATTGAATCTAGGGACACTCGACCTCTGAGCTATACCCCTAGCCCAATTTCATTTTAATTTTGGGGGGGAATATAAGAGTTTACTTAGGGAAGTGGGAAGTGGGAGTACAGTTTAAGAAAAGGCCGTGACAAAGGGGTATGTTCCATAGAAAGGGTTTGGAATGGTCCATTTCTGGAAGTGGGAAATGGTTTTATTTTTAAATGTGAAACAGGGTCTCACTAACTTGCTGAGAGTCTTGCTACTGAGGCTGAGGCTGTCCTCAAACCTGTGCTTCTCCTGTCTTAGCCTCCCAAGTAGTGAGATTATAGGTGTGTACCACCATGCCGGGCTTCTATTATAATCTTAAGGGCTCACCATCCTATATTTAATCTGTTGTTAACCAAAATATTGTTATGAAGCACTGTTATAACACCACAGTACACATTCTTACTACTAAGCTTTGAGCTTCTCTTCACTTAGAAACTGCTAGAAGCGTATTCATTTCTCTATCATCTAACTCCTGACCCACTCATATATAACCTAGTTTCTCCACTCTCCTTCTTGTTTGTTTTTGTTGGTACTGAGGATTGAACCCAGGGGCATTCTACCTCTGAGCTAACTCCTCAGTCCTTTTACTTCGAAACAGGGCCTCACTAAGTTGCTAAGTCTGGCCTTGAACCAGCGATCCTCTTGTCTCAGCTTCCCAAGTACTGGGATTACAGGTGTGCACCACCAAACCCGGCTCCACTTTTCCTTTTGTTACTGTGGACGAAGTTGATCTGTTCCTACCAAAGGTCAACCCTTTCTCTTGGGCTTGGAAGATCACAAGTTAGAGCCTAGCCTCAGCAACTTAAGGAGACTCTGTTTCAAAAATAAAGTAGGGTGTGGTGGTGCATGTTTGTAATCCCAGTACTTGGGAGGCTGAGACAAGAAAATCTCAGGTTCCCAGCTAGCCTTGGCTATTTAGTGAGGCCCTCAGCAACTTAGTGAGACCCTGTTTCAAAATAAGGAATAAAATAGGGCTGAGGGTGATAGCTTGGCAGTAGAATGCCCCTGGGTTCAATCTTCAGTAAAACACACACACACACAGAATAGAGCTAGGGATATGGCTCAGAGGTAGAATATCCCTAGGTTCAATCTCCAATACCACAAAACAAACAAACAAACAAAACAAAACAAAATGAAACAAAAAAGAGACTTTTCATTCACTGTTGCATTTCCAGGACTTCCAACAATGCCTAGATATACTACATGGTCCATAAATATTAAATTGCCCTTGTAGGTTGTGAGAGATTTGTCCTTACTTTTCTGGCCTTTTCTATTATGTTCTCCCTGGCTTACTGCTGCACTCACATTGAGCTCCTTGCTATTCCTTGATATGCCAGACTCACTCCTCACATCTGGTCTTTGTACTTGGTGTTCTTTCTGCCTGGAAGGCCCTTTCCCTTGACTCCCTCCTTCATTCACTTTCTTCAGATCTTTGCCTTTTTTCTTTTCTGTGCTGGGGGAGGAAATCAGGACCTTGTGCAAATTAGGCATTCATCACTGAGCAACACCCCCAGGTCTTTGCTTTTGTCAAGAGTTATCTTCTTGCTGGGGTTGGTGTCCCATGACTGTAATCCTAGTACTTGGGAGGCTGAGATAGGAGCACTGAAGGTTGGAGGACAGTAAGACCCTCTTTCAAAATAAAAATAAATTAGGGCTGAGGGTGTATCTCAGAGGTAGAATGCCCCTGGGTTCAATCCCCAGTACCACAAAAAATAAAAATAAAAATAAAAAAATAAAACGTTTGCTGTTTTGAGTTAGGCACTCTTCTAGGTTTTGAGAATATACCAGAACCTTCATGGAGGGTGAGGGAAGATGATAACAGATAATCAAATAAATAGTAAGTAATAAAAATATATTAAAAATTGGTTGAGCATGTAGCTCAGTGGTAGAGCACTTGCCTAGCACGTAAGAGGTCCTGGGTTCAATTTCCAGTGCTACAGAAACAAAAACAAAAAAATCTAAAGATTGGTAAACTGGGTGTGGTGGAGCACGCCTGTAATCCCAGTACTTGGGAGTCTGAGACAAGAGGATTGCACGTTTAAGCCGGGCGTGGTGGCGCACGCTTGTAATCCCAGCATTCGGGAGGCTGAGACCGGAGGATCCGGGTTCGCGGCCAGCCTCAGCTACCTAGTGAGGCACTCCGCAACTTAGTGAGACTCGGTTTCAAAATAAAGAATAAAAAAAAAATGGGGCTGGGGGTATAGCTCGGAGGTAGAATGCCCCTGAGTTCAATCC